>JACEFZ010022098.1:0-30468 GCA_014155875.1 Cepaea nemoralis | reverse complement strand
AGTATTCCCTGACGAGATGCAGCGAAATATGCCAGGCAATAAATCGTGCAATCTATTGTTTGTGTCTTCGAAGGAATAATCACCTAACCTTGCTGAAAGGTACTGTTAACAATCAACTAAAGTTATTACATAAGACTTACTAGCCAGCTTATCATAATCTTTTCCACACATCTGAACAATCCAGTCTTTCTCCACAGCAATCTTGCGAGCCATGCTAGTCAACTGTGACAACACTGACAGAATGATGATAACAGCATACGTGACATAAGTTGTCCAATTGCCGAAGGACAGAATTTCTGTCCGGAAAACCAGAAACAAGTATACCACTACAGTACAGAGCACAACAAATGCATTCTGCAGAACAAGGGCAGTCTGGGCAGCTGTTAGGAAAAAAAATGAAGTCATTTATTTATGACATGATCAGAAATATAAACTTATGTTCCTTTATTGTATTTAAATATGACAAATAGAACCAGTATAAAAACTGTATTTAACATTACAATAGCAGAAAACACTGTCAAAATACAATGTTAGTTAGTTAATCAAGAGATCAGCCTCACTGCACATCAAACTATTACTACAAAAGTGCTCAGATCCCCTCCTCAGTATCTCCCTCAGTTCTGTGTTGGTTCACTATTCTTCTTTGATTCCAGCATGGTGCTCTTGCCTAGCTTCACTCCATATGTCGTTACGTTCTTGCAGTCTTTTCAAAATTATAGAATCAAATTCCCCCGGGATGGTTAACCCGGTCAACAAATGCCCGCAGAAGTCGGATGTGTCGGCCTAACGGCGTTAGAACGCAGCTTTGCTGTAAACAGGCACAACGCAATCACATCCGGATAAAAAAACTCTGGATGAACGAAGAAGAAGAAGAAGAAGAAGAAGAAGAAGAAGAATCAAATTCATCCCTTGAGTCATTTACACATCCTGCCTTGCTGATGGTGTTCACAATGTCCATTCCTTGTCCGCTCCTGGAGACAGGATTCTGCTTTCCTACACACACACTCAAGGGCGGACAGAGCCTTATAAATTGGATATCAGACAATTTTCTGGCAATTGTCTGAGATGGCAAGATGGTGAAGTAGAGAACAGACCATCTTATCTCATTATGCCACGGCCTAGAATATGTGAAGGCCTACATTTAATACAACAAAGGCAGTATCTGTCATTGCATAGAACTACCTTTCCTTTGTTTTAGTACAAGAAATACTTATGTTTTTTTAAACTTTAAACTTAAAATTGGATATGCTGAAACTTGACACTCTTTATAGTGGAAAATCTATATATATAAAAGACGATGTATGTATGTGTGTAGGGATGTATTTGATGCGTTCGATAACGGTCCATCCGATTGAGATGAAATTTTCTACATGTATTCTTTTCATTCCCGTGCAGCCAACTGTCATAGTTTGTTAGTGTACAATCAGCTATTTACTTACTAAAATTTAATATTTAAATTTACATTATCATTTATATATATATATATATATATATATATATATATATATATATATATATATATATATATATATATATATATATATATATATATATATAGCGAGGAGACTTAACTTAAGAAAAGTTATTTCAAGGGGCATAACTTTTATTAGCATTGCTATATATTTTATATACAGATTGTTGCATTGTTTTCAAAGATTTATTATCTCTTTGTCTACAGTTATTTACAGGCATATGAGTTATAATAAATATTGATATAATCTTTAAGGCATTTTCAAAGTTTTCATAAAAATAATGCATCTATTTAAATAGTTAAAATTTTCTAACTCATCTTTTTATGTTTAAAGAAGTTATCTACAATCATGTAGGTGATTAAAAACAGTTTTCATTAAAAATAATGGATGGTGTGTGGAAGGACATTCTTAAGTTAATTTTTTTTTGTTATATGAATTTAATGAGACGCTCCCCGCCAGGAGCTGGGCGAAGCCGCGTCGGGTCAGATAGATAGACAGACAGATAGTCGGGAACGGGAGCTTATATGACTACTTATATGAATTAAACGAGTTGCTCCCCACCAGACGCTGGGCGAAGCCGGGCCGTGTCAGACAGACAGACAGACAGACAGACAAGCAGACAGACAGATGGACAGACAGACAGACAGACTGACAGGCAGGCAGGCAGGCAGGCAGGCAGGCAGGCAGGCAGGCAGGCAGGCAGGCAGGCAGGCAGGCAGGCAGGCAGGCAGGCAGGCAGGCAGACAGACAGACAGACAGACAGACAGACAGACAGACAGACAGACAGATAGATAGATAGATAGATAGATAGATAGATAGATAGATAGATAGATAGATAGATAGATCCCCGCCAGGGGCTGGGCGAAGCCGGGCCGGGTCAGCTAGTGTTACATAAAAGTCAATGTAATTTTTTTTAAACACTCTATGCTGAATTAATCAAACGAACATGTTTTTAAGAATCGGCACACCAAGCCACGTGAAATGAATGTATAGGGTGTTGAAGAAAGACCATTTTTGTTTACTTACAATCACAGAAAAAGGACACAAATAATACCACAAATGATATAACAGATAAATAAGACCTATTACATTTATTAAAACATGAAACAGCAAACCCAATATGGAGGGCCTGACTGGTCTGTCTGCATTTTCAAGATAAAGCATACTGTATGGGAAGAACAAACCTTTCAGTCTAGGGGTAGCATCCACAATGTCCCCAACTAAAGCACCAAACAGAAGTACACTTAGACCCATGCTCAAGCCATAAGCTGCAGTCAGCAGTAGAGAATCGGGGCTGATGTTTATCAGAAATAGACCAACTCCAAACGACCACATCCTGTCTCCCTGGTAACATATTGAAATTAACAAACACTAAATAAATATTTGATTCTGCTAAGAATTTTTTTATATTTTATGTGTGCAGTTGTATATATAAAAATCATCATCATCATTATCAATGACATGAGTAATTGTGCTTTTCCACATCTTGCTATACCCAACAGCATGTATCAATATGTGAGCTGAATCATTCCTGTGCCCTGATAAAAGCTGCCAATAATCATCTCTCATTGTCTTCCACTATCTCTCTTTTCATTAGTCTCTTCAGTTGTCACATGCTCCACTTTTTCTCTTCTCATAATGTGGCCAAAAATGATGACTGCTTATTTCTGATATTTGTGATACACTGTCTTTGTGTCTTAGTCTCTTTCAAATCTTTAGATTACACATTTTGACCATCCAAGAAATGATCAGCATACTTCTGTAAAATCGGATCTCTTAAAAGATTTTTTGGCTTGTTTTCTAATTGTCCAGGATTCGTGACCATATGTTAAAACTGGTTCTATGTAACATGCAACAATTATTTTTCTAACCTCCAATGACAGGGATTTAATACACAAGATATTCTTCATTTTATTAAATAAGATTTTCCTTGTCCTATTCTGTTCTTGTTCTTGTTCTTCTTCTTCTACTTCTTCTTCTGCGTTCATCCGGAGTTTTTTCGGACGTGATTGTGTTGTACCTGTTTACAGCAGACCTGCATTCTTGCGCTGTTAGGCCGACACATCCGACTTCTGTGGGTGTTTGTTGACCGGGTTAACCGTCCCTGGTATTATGTTCTTTATATGGGTTTTATCCTTCTTGTCCTGTTATGTTATTTAAGAAGAATTATAATTAATAAAACACCAGAACACCAAGGA
This sequence comes from Cepaea nemoralis, assembly GCA_014155875.1. Classification (NCBI taxonomy): domain Eukaryota; kingdom Metazoa; phylum Mollusca; class Gastropoda; order Stylommatophora; family Helicidae; genus Cepaea; species Cepaea nemoralis. The sequence continues at coordinate 26,798 of JACEFZ010022098.1, read as the reverse complement.
CTGAGATCTCTGGAGATGTATGAACATCTGCATCAGCTGGAAGGGAACATGATGATGATGATGTACATTTAAGCATGATCCATTTCTTTCTGTCTTCCTGTTATTCAAGCTGAGGCCCATTTTTTTCATTTTCTATAGCCACCATAGCATTTTCTGTAGTTCCATCTGACAGATTGCTACCAAGATCCGCATAACATGTACTTCTTTCTCGGTCCTCTTTCAAGGTGAGTGCATCATCTCTAGTTATGCACCTCCAAGGTCAATGTGTCTGACTTCAGCGTGCATTTGTAAAAGGTTTGCTTCCTCTATACAGATTCCATCCAAGGTGACGGGCTCTATCTACCCATGGATAGGTTATTTTTGCCTAACAAATTGGCCTAGGAGTGGCCTTACAGCCTACTCTTTTTGATTTCCAGCAAAAACAAACGTTTCTATTGTTTGCTCTTATCTAAGAAGGCTGGGTATCTGATTTCATTACCCAACTATTCATGGAGACATGTAAATGTGATGTCATTAAGTACAAAAGTTCTTGAAAAAATTACTAGCTCTTTGCTGAGATGAAACTGTGTACCTTCTGAGCCTGAGACAGACACCATAACCTCTCAGCCACAGCAACCTCATAATGTTATTTATTTGTACAAGGGGGCTTCAAATGAAAATCTTAAAAGTGTGATAGAAATTACAGTAACCTGCCATTGTCTTGTAACCTGTCAATATTGTTGTTAAGGATCTCAAGAGTGTTAAGCACGGTGCAGACGAAGACGGTGACGTCATAAGGACGTCATATGGCCACCCCACTTTTGACATGCACCAAAGAGTGAAGGGGTGAAACCTAAAGAAATTCATCGGCAAATGAAGGTCTGGTATGATGATACATGCCTGTCAGTCCAGCAAGTATATGAGTGGAGTAAGAAGTTTCAGTATGGTGATACATGCCTGTCAGTCCAGCAAGTATATGAGTAGAGTAGGAAGGTTCAGTATGGTGATACATGCCTGTCAGTCCAGCAAGTATATGACTGGAGTAGGAAGGTTCAGTATGGTGATACATGCCTGTCAGTCCAGCAAGTATATGAGTAGAGTAGGAAGGTTCAGTATGATGATACATGCCTGTCAGTCCAGCAAGTATATGAGTGGAGTAAGAAGTTTCAGTATGGTGATACATGCCTGTCAGTCCAGCAAGTATATGAGTAGAGTAGGAAGGTCTGGTATGATGATACATGCCTGTCAGTCCAGCAAGTATATGAGTGGAGTAGGAAGGTCTGGTATGATGATACATGCCTGTCAGTCCAGCAAGTATATGAGTAGAGTAGGAAGGTCTGGTATGATGATACATGCCTGTCAGTCCAGCAAGTATATGAGTGGAGTAAGAAGTTTCAGTATGATGATACATGCCTGTCAGTCCAGCAAGTATATGAGTGGAGTAAGAAGTTTCAGTATGATGATACATGCCTGTCAGTCCAGCAAGTATATGAGTGGAGTAGGAAGGTTCAGTATGGTGATACATGCCTGTCAGTCCAGCAAGTATATGAGTGGAGTAGGAAGGTCTGGTATGATGATACATGCCTGTCAGTCCAGCAAGTATATGAGTGGAGTAGGAAGGTCTGGTATGATGATACATGCCTGTCAGTCCAGCAAGTATATGAGTGGAGTAAGAAGTTTCAAAAAGGTGTGACTTCTGTGAAGAGGTACAGCAGGTGGTGTATGAGTGGTTACACATGCAACCAAGAGATATTTTTTCTACAGGAATCCAAGCATTTTATTGAAGCTGGAGGACTTGCATTGAACGCAGTGGTGAGTATATCGAAAATTGATACATTTGTTCTTTACTTTTTCAGAATATATTCACCACACCCTAAAAAAATATTTAAGGTTTTCATTTAAAGCCCCCTCGTATTATGACCACCAATTGCAATCCCTGGCATATTGTCTATAAATTGCATTATATGTTCACTGAACAATGAAAACAAGTCAGGGTAGAGTACACATTCCTGTCTGACACCCTTCTTTATGTACTGAAATGTTCCTATAAAGTTGCTGATTCTTATGGCTGCTGTTTATTGCCAACATTTGTTCTTTTTATTTGCAGATCTTTGCCATCAATGTTTAATTCTTCTAGAAGTTTGATTATTTTCTCAAGTGTCACTGTCAAATGCTTTTCTGTAGTCTATGAAGCATCTGTTTTTTATGTCTTTCACTTTCTAATGTCCTGATAATGTGTATGGCATTACATGTGTCCTTCCCTCCAAAAATCCATATTGTCCATCACTAGCATTTGGTTTAATCATATTTCTTACTCATCTTATAATTATCCTCGGTAACATCTTTGTCTGATAAATTATTAATATCATCATAAAGAATTATATCAAGGTTTGGGGTGGTGTTGCTCGATAACTTGGATCCTGCCTGAATGGTCTCCATCTTAACACAATGCTCTGTACCCAACACAGCATCTACACATAACTCTAAGAAAGTAAAATAAAGGACACCTTTTCATGTCATGAGGCGTTACGGGTGTATGATGCTAAACCATATTTTTTAGACCAGTCAGAGCTCAATGGGCGATGGAGCCACATCACGCTAGCTGCCTTTTAACTCCCTGAAAATTTCCTGGCACCCATCAGTGAACAAAATATCCCAACTTCCATAGGGATTCAAACACTTGACTATCAGGCCAGCAAGCAAGAGTGCTAGTCATTGCATTTCTGTGGATCCCCACAACTTTGAGATGCCACTTAATGGTCAGTCCTGCAGCCTCATTTTTGGGCAGAGAGTGCAGTTTCACAATCCCAACATATCGAATTGGAAGTCAGTCTCAGGTTATTTGGGAGGAGATCGCTTAGCGTTTATTTTTACAATGGTATTAGCATTGGCCATTCAGAAAGCAATGACAAACTACTGAACATACAATTGTCTTGAAAATCACAAAATGCAAATTAGTACTGGGATTGATTGTGACAACTTGAAAAGTACAAACATTTAACTAACTGCTCTATATAATATGTATGATGAGCTTTCTTCTTGTTCTCATCTGTCTTCCACCATTTTTAGTCTGTTTAGAATGTTAATTTCATATTCTAAATCTTCTGTGCTGTGAAACAAATTATAGGCTAGCATCTACACAATGCCGCACTTAATATATATATTTAGATATGGCAGATGCTGTCTTTGTGTTGTTATTTCGTCAGTCAATTCTTGAACTGTTTTTGGAATTATATATTTGTTATATTGTCCAGCTTATGTTATATTGTCCAACTGATGCTACATTTTTCAACTGATGCTACATTTTCAACTGACGCTACACTGTCCAACTTATGCTACATTATCCAACTATACTACGTTGTCTAGAATATGCTACATTGTCCTTCCAACTTATGCTACATTGTCCAACTTATGCTACATTATCCAACTATACTACGTTGTCTAGAATATGCTACATTGTCCTTCCAACTTATGCTACATTGTCCAACTTATGCTACATTATCCAACTTATACTACATTGTGTAAAATATGTTACACTGTCCAACTTATGCTACATTATCCAACTATACTACATTGTGTAAAATATGTTACACTGTCCAACTTATGCTACATTATCCAACTATACTACGTTGTCTAGAATATGCTACATTGTCCTTCCAACTTATGCTACATTGTCCAACTTATGCTACATTATCCAACTTATACTACATTGTGTAAAATATGTTACACTGTCCAACTTATGCTACATTATCCAACTATACTACATTGTGTAAAATATGTTACACTGTCCAACTTATGCTACATTATCCAACTATACTACGTTGTCTAGAATATGCTACATTGTCCTTCCAACTTATGCTACATTGTCCAACTTATGCTACATTATCCAACTTATACTACATTGTGTAAAATATGTTACACTGTCCAACTTATGCTACATTATCCAACTTATACTACATTGTGTAAAATATGTTACACTGTCCAACTTATGCTACATTATCCAACTTATACTACATTGTGTAAAATATGTTACACTGTCCAACTTATGCTACATTATCCAACTATACTACATTGTGTAAAATATGTTACACTGTCCAACTTATGCTACATTGTCCAACTTATGCTACATTATCCAACTTATACTACATTGTGTAAAATATGTTACACTGTCCAACTTATGCTACATTATCCAACTATACTACATTGTGTAAAATATGTTACACTGTCCAACTTATGCTACATTATCCAACTATACTACATTGTGTAAAATATGTTACACTGTCCAACTTATGCTACATTATCCAACTATACTACATTGTGTAAAATATGTTACACTGTCCAACTTATGCTACATTATCCAACTATACTACATTGTCTAAAATATGTTACACTGTCCAACTTATGCTACATTATCCAACTTATGCTACATTGTGTAAAATATGTTACACTGTCCAACTTATGCTACATTATCCAACTTATGCTACATTGTGCAACTTATGCTACATTATCCAACTTATGCTACATTGTGTAAAATATGTTACACTGACCAACTTATGCTACATTATCCAACTTATGCTACATTGTGTAAAATATGTTACACTGACCAACTTATGCTACATTATCCAACTTATGCTACATTGTGTAAAATATGTTACACTGACCAACTTATGCTACATTATCCAACTTATGCTACATTGTGTAAAATATGTTACACTGACCAACTTATGCTACATTATCCAACTTATGCTACATTGTGTAAAATATGTTACACTGACCAACTTATGCTACATTATCCAACTTATGCTACATTGTGTAAAATATGTTACACTGACCAACTTATGCTACATTATCCAACTTATGCTACATTGTGTAAAATATGTTACACTGACCAACTTATGCTACATTATCCAACTTATGCTACATTGTGTAAAATATGTTACACTGACCAACTTATGCTACATTATCCAACTTATGCTACATTGTGTAAAATATGTTACACTGACCAACTTATGCTACATTATCCAACTTATGCTACATTGTGTAAAATATGTTACACTGACCAACTTATGCTACATTATCCAACTTATGCTACATTGTGTAAAATATGTTACACTGACCAACTTATGCTACATTATCCAACTTATGCTACATTGTGTAAAATATGTTACACTGACCAACTTATGCTACATTATCCAACTTATGCTACATTGTGTAAAATATGTTACACTGACCAACTTATGCTACATTATCCAACTTATGCTACATTGTGTAAAATATGTTACACTGACCAACTTATGCTACATTATCCAACTTATACTACATTGTGTAAAATATGTTACACTGACCAACTTATGCTACATTATCCAACTTATACTACATTGTGTAAAATATGTTACACTGTCCAACTTATGCTACATTGTCCAACTTATGCTACATTGTGCAACTTATGCTACATTATCCAACTTATACTACATTGTGTAAAATATGTTACACTGTCCAACTTATGCTACATTGTCCAACTTATGCTACATTGTCCAACTTATGCTACATTATCCAACTATACTCATCTCATCTCATCATGTTCCTCTTGTACCTTGCGGTGTCGAGGTGAAGTATAAACTTCGTGAGAGTGCCCGGTTATGGGCTTCGTATATCGACATTCCCATGGATTCTGTTATTCCCTCAGTCCAACGTTTACGTGGTCGGCCTCTTCCTCTGTTTCCATCTGGTCTGTACATCATTGCTTGTTGTGGCATGCTGTTGACTGGTAGCCTACTTGCATGGCCAAACCATTTGACTTGCTGCTTTCTAATAAAATCTAGAGCAGCTTTAACCCCTACTTTAGTCCTGATTTCTTCATTTCTGATCTTATCTCTTCTTGATACGTTGAGTATTCTTCTCAGAAACCTCATTTCTGTTGTTGTGATTTTTCTTTTCTCTTTTTCTGTCATTGTCCAGGTTTGGCATTGGTAGCACAGAGTTGGTAGGAAGATTGTGTTGTAAAGTGCTTTCTTAGTAGTTATTGATACATGTTTGTTCTTTAGTATTGGTGCCATTTGCCCAATGAGTTGATTTGCCTTATTGCACCTATTTTCGATCTCGTCTTCTGATCTGCCATTTGATGATATTATACTTCCTAGGTACTTGAAGCTCTTTACTTGTTTCAAGGGATGTTCGTTTAGGTGAATTGTTGCTGTTTGTTCTTCTTTAGTTATAGTCATTACCTCTGTTTTGCTTGTGCTAATTTTCATGTTATGTTCCCTACACATTTCGTTTAGACTATTCATGTGGTCTTGTAATTCAGCTTCTGATTTTGCTATTAGTGCTTGGTCGTCCGCAAACAGGAGTTCTCTAATGGTTAGATTTGCAGATGGTTCTTCTTCTGTGTTCTCGTCATGCGGTATTCTTGCTGTCTCTGCTTGGCTGGTTTCTTTACATATGTTGTCTATATATGTTATGAACAAGAGAGGGGACAGGACACAACCTTGTCGTACTCCAGATCTTATGGTGAAGGGTTCTGAGTGTTCTCCAGTTGCTCTCACTATGCATTCACTGTTGTTGTATAAACTTCTGCATAGGTTTGTTAGATGTGTACTCACTCCATATTGTTTAAGGATTTCCCACAGCTTGTTTCTATCTACCCTATCAAATGCCTTTTCTTGGTCGACAAAGGCTAAGTAGAGTGTTTCATTGAATTCAATTGATTTTTCTATAAGTTGTCTAAGAGCAAAAATGGCGTCTGTGCATCCTTTGTTTTTCCTAAATCCAAGCTGCGTTTCGCTTAGCTGGGGTTCTAAAGTAGTTCGTAATCTTTTTTCAAGAATTTTGCAAAATATTTTCCCAGTATGACTCAACAGTGAAATGCCTCTGTATTGTGTGCAATCTCTTTTGCTGCCTTTGTTTTTCCAAATTGGGATAATTATGGCGTTTCCCCAGTCTCGTGGTGTCTGTTGTTCTACCCAAACATGGTTGAATAGTCTATGTAGCCAAGCTGTTCCTACTTCCCTTGCTGCTTTAATTAGTTCATTTGGTATTTCATCCTGTCCTGGTGATTTGTTTAATGGGGCTAATCTGATGGCTTCTATAATTTCTTCTTTTAGTATGTCTGGTTCTAGTTCCTCGGTGACATCTGTGTAGGTCTCTTGAATTCCTGTGACATCTGATGGGATGTTGAGAAGTTGTTCGAAATACTGCTTCCATCTTATATCCAACTATACTACATTGTGTAAAATATGTTACACTGTCCAACTTATGCTACATTGTCCAACTTATGCTACATTGTGCAACTTATGCTACATTGTCCAACTTATACTACATTGTCTAAAATATGTTACACTGTCCAACTTATGCTACATTGTCCAACTTATACTACATTGTCTAAAATATGTTACACTGTCCAACTTATGCTACATTGTCCAACTTATACTACATTGTCTAAAATATGTTACACTGTCCAACTTATGCTACATTGTCCAACTATACTACATTGTGTAAAATATGTTACACTGTCCAACTTATGCTACATTGTCCAACTTATACTACATTGTCTAAAATATGTTACACTGTCCAACTTATGCTACATTATCCAACTTATACATACATTGTCTAAAATATGTTACACTGTCCAACTTATGCTACATTATCCAACTTATACTACATTGTGTAAAATATGTTACACTGTCCAACTTATGCTACATTGTCCAACTTATACTACATTGTCTAAAATATGTTACACTGTCCAACTTATGCTACATTATCCAACTTATACATACATTGTCTAAAATATGTTACACTGTCCAACTTATGCTACATTATCCAACTTATACATACATTGTCTAAAATATGTTACACTGTCCAACTTATGCTACATTATCCAACTATACTACATTGTCTAAAATATGTTACACTGTCCAACTTATGCTACATTATCCAACTTATACTACATTGTGTAAAATATGTTACACTGTCCAACTTATGCTACATTATCCAACTTATACTACATTGTGTAAAATATGTTACACTGTCCAACTTATGCTACATTGTGTAAAATATGTTACACTGTCCAACTTATACATACATTGTGTAAAATATGCTTCAATGTCCAACTTATGCTACATTATCCAACTATACTACATTGTCTAAAATATGTTACACTGTCCAACTTATGCTACATTATCCAACTTATACTACATTGTGTAAAATATGTTACACTGTCCAACTTATGCTACATTATCCAACTTATACTACATTGTGTAAAATATGTTACACTGTCCAACTTATGCTACATTGTCCAACTTATGCTACATTATCCAACTATACTACATTGTGTGAAATATGTTACACTGTCCAACTTATGCTACATTATCCAACTTATGTTACATTGTCCAACTTATGCTACATTATCCAACTATACTACATTGTCTAAAATATGTTACACTGTCCAACTTATGCTACATTATCCAATTTATACTACATTGTGTAAAATATGTTTCACTGTCCAACTTATGCTACATTATCCAACTTATACTACATTGTGTAAAATATGTTACACTGTCCAACTTATGCTACATTGTCCAACTTATGCTACATTATCCAACTATACTACATTGTGTGAAATATGTTACACTGTCCAACTTATGCTACATTTTTATCCTAAACTATGTTACATTGTCCACTTTATGCTACATTATCCAACTTATACTACATTGCTAAAATATGTTACACTTGTCCAACTTATGCTACATTATCCAACTTTATACTACATTGTGTAAATATGTTTACACTGTCCAACTTATGCTACATTATCCAACTTATACTACATTGTGTAAAATATGTTACACTGTCCAACTTATGCTAACATTGTCAACACTTATGCTACATTATCCAACTATACTACATTGTGTGAAATATGTTACACTGTCCAACTTATGCTACATTATCCAACTTATACTACATTGCTCTAAATATGCTAACATTGTCCAACTTATGCTACATGTGTCAAACTTATGCTACATTATCCAACTACTATACTACATTTGTCTAAATATGTTACACTGTCCAACTTATGCTACATATCCAAACTTATACTACATTGCTGTAAAATATGCTTCAATGTCCAACTTATGCTACATTATCCAACTATACTACATTGCATACAATATGTGACACTGTCCAACTTATGCTACATTATCCAACTATACTACATTGTCTAAAATATGTTACAATGTCCAACTTATGCTACATTATCCAACTTATACTACATTGCCTAAAATATGCTACACTGTCCAACTTATGCTACATTATCCAACTTATACTACATTGTGCAACTTATGCTACATTATCCAACTTATACTACATTGTGTTAAATATGTTACACTGTCCAACTTATGCTACATTATCCAACTATACTACGTTGTCTAAAATATGTTACACTGTCCAACTTATGCTACATTGTCCAACTTATGCTACATTATCCAACTATACTACATTGTGTAAAATATGTTACACTGTCCAACTTATGCTACATTGTCCAACTTAGAGACTACATTGTCTAAAATATGTTACACTGTCCAACTTTGCTACATTAGCCAACTTATACTACATTGTGTAAAATATGTTACACTGTCCAACTTATGCTACATTATCCAACTTATACTACATTGTGTAAAATATGTTACACTGTCCAACTTATGCTACATTATCCAATTTATACTACATTGTGTGAAATATGTTACACTGTCCAACTTATGCTACATTATCCAACTTATGTTACATTGTCCAACTTATGCTACATTATCCAACTATACTACATTGTCTAAAATATGTTACACTGTCCAACTTATGCTACATTATCCAATTTATACTACATTGTGTAAAATATGTTTCACTGTCCAACTTATGCTACATTATCCAACTTATACTACATTGTGTAAAATATGTTACACTGTCCAACTTATGCTACATTGTCCAACTTATGCTACATTATCCAACTATACTACATTGTGTGAAATATGTTACACTGTCCAACTTATGCTACATTATCCAACTTATACTACATTGCCTTAAATATGCTACATTGTCCAACTTATGCTACATTATCCAACTATACTACATTGTGTAAAATATGTTACACTGTCCAACTTATGCTACATTATCCAACTTATACTACATTGTGTAAAATATGTTACACTGTCCAACTTATGCTACATTGTCCAACTTATACTACATTGTCTAAAATATGTTACACTGTCCAACTTATGCTACATTATCCAACTTATACTACATTGTGTAAAATATGTTACACTGTCCAACTTATGCTACATTATCCAACTTATACATACATTGTCTAAAATATGTTACACTGTCCAACTTATGCTACATTATCCAACTATACTACATTGTGTAAAATATGTTACACTGTCCACCTTATGCTACATTATCCAACTTATACATACATTGTCTAAAATATGTTACACTGTCCAACTTATGCTACATTATCCAACTATACTACATTGTGTAAAATATGTTACACTGTCCACCTTATGCTACATTATCCAACTTATACATACATTGTCTAAAATATGTTACACTGTCCAACTTATGCTACATTATCCAACTATACCACATTGTCTAAAATATGTTACACTGTCCAACTTATGCTACATTATCCAACTTATACATACATTGTCTAAAATATGTTACACTGTCCAACTTATGCTACATTATCCAACTTATACTACATTGTCTAAAATATGTTACACTGTCCAACTTATGCTACATTATCCAACTTATACTACATTGTCTAAAATATGTTACATTGTCCAACTTATGCTACATTATCCAACTATACCACATTGTCTAAAATATATTACACTGTCCAACTTATGCTACATTATCCAACTATACCACATTGTCTAAAATATATTACACTGTCCAACTTATGCTACATTATCCAACTATACCACATTGTCTAAAATATATTACACTGTCCAACTTATGCTACATTATCCAACTATATCACATTGTCTAAAATATGTTACACTGTCCAACTTATGCTACATTATCCAACTTATACTACATTGTCTAAAATATGTTACACTGTCCAATATAATGCTACACTGTCCAACTTATACTACATTGTGTAAAATATGTTACACTGTCCAACTTATGCTACATTGTCCAACTTATACTACATTGTCTAAAATATGTTACACTGTCCAACATAATGCTACACTGTCCAAATGAACAATACAAGTATTAAATATTTACCCATGCTGAAAGAAAGTGGCTGGTGTAGACAAAGAAGTTGGTCCCAGTCAGCCATTGCTTGCAAGATGCTGTAGTCGGTATAGAGCAGAATATATAAAGAGTTAGTTCAGTTCATTTTAGTGTCATTTTCCTAGTACCTTTTGAAAGTACCTAAAGGTAATTTCACAGTAGACACTGCCTATAGTGTGTGTAATGCTTATTACCTATAATGCATTGTATAGTAACTGTATTATGTGAAATAACTAATTATTTTACCATTTTCTCTATCATTATCAGAGTATCAAACCGAAGGCCAGTAACTATTGTATAACTTAGTACATCAGTGTGATTCTGCAACCTGGTTTCCAACCATTCCCTTTGGCTACAAAAGCCAAACCTCAATTACAAATCATCGGGAAACTCATCTGCTAGTAATGGGAATTTTGTTTGTGCACTGAGCAGTCTTTTCTAGTGTGTGTCCTACAAACAACTAATCATTACCGTAATGTGCCTTGCCAGGTGGCATTGGCAGTCAATTCTCTCCACAAGTTTCCATCCTGAGTGTTTTGAGCCAAGTTTGTTGATTTTGTTTGTTTTTGCACTGCTCGCTTTGAACTCAAGCACACACTATTTACAGTAGTGATGGACTGAATTTTGCATGTGGATTAGCTTTCCCTATTAACAGTGTCCCTCGCCATCAGGCGAACCCACTCTGGCTTCAGAGGTACTTGTAATTTATGTCCCCAAGTCAAGGACGACAGGTCAAAATTTTAGTCCAGCTGTCCGATGTAGGGGTTGAACCGCTTACCTCGGCATCAGCACACCGCATGTTTAAGAACACGCATTCTGACCCATTCAGACCTATTTTGTTGATAATATTCCTTCCTTCCACCATCTTAGACTACCCAGTTTCAATTCTCTCGGTCTGCCTCTGCTACCACTGATCTATCCAGCCATCATAATGTTCTTAAAGCCTCTCTTCTCATTATATGACCAACAACACTGTTTGTCTCTTTCTTAAAGTTTCCTATAATGTTCTGCTTTCATTAGCCTAATTTACCTCTGAAGTCAGAGTGGGTTCACCTGATGGCCAGTGACACTGTTCATAGTAGGAAACCTAACCCACATGCTAAATTCAGTCCAACACTTCTAGAAGTACTGTGTATGGACTACGATTGAGTTCAAAGGGAGCGAGCGAAAAAAAGGGGGAAAAGAAAAGAAAGGAAAAAAAAAGAGGGAAAAAAAAGAACAAAAAGAAAATTAAAAATTAGTCTCCTTCAGGCAATTATTGTTAGTTACTCTAATTGTAAAAAGTATCTGTAAACTTTGTCTCAAAAAACATCTTGGTTGTCTTTACATTGTTCTTAATATGTTTATTCACATTTCAAGATTCACTGCTATACAGCAGAACTTGTTTGATATAACATTTTAGTACTCTCCTTTTGACATTAATTAATTAAAAGTGACAGGAGCACTAATGGATAATTTCACATGCATTATTCTTTAATGTCATCCTTGATTTTAATTAAATATATGCACATAACAACACTATTATGACTTATAATAAATATGTGGCCAAAAAAACCTTCTTCATCTTTAGGTAACTGGTCTGAAGCAGAAACTGGAAATCATAAATATCCAATCCTCTCTCTCTCTTGTAATATTTTATGAAGTTGGCTTTGCTTATTTAATTATTTGTTGCATGCATGATTAGCAATTCTTAATGTTTACTATTCTATGTCCCCTGTGTGACTATACTTCCTATGTTAAGTCAGAGAAAATTAATGAAAAGTGACAATGTATCTCTTTTTCACAAGGTGCTTATATTTGGCCCATATAAAAGTAATGTATTTGTGATTAATTTTTTTGTTTCCTTACTGCCTCCATTGGGCAGTCACTAATACCTTCCAGGACTCCTTCTGTCCTTTAATTTAGTTCTCCTAAACCCAACCAGCTATTACTTTAGTGTACAGCTTCTTGGCGGGTAAAGAGTTAAGTTCCAACTGCCTGCCCAGGCCACAGAAGGTCGTTCTGAAATGTGGCTGTATATATGTCCAGTTATACTAAGCTACATTTGCTTCCAGGTCGACCCAGCCTCAAATAGGTACCAGGAAATGTCATGGGAAGTAAAGTCATCATCATCATCATCAAGTGCCGTGCCGGCTGGCGTAGGCGTTCATGGCGCTCCATAGATCTCGGTCTTTGGTTTTCTGGATCAACTCTGGTGCTGATATTCCTCCATGCCACCGTCTCAATCCATCCAGCATCACTTCTCTTGGTCTACCTCTGCCTCTCTTCCCCTCGATCTTTCCAGTTGCCTCAAGTTCCAGTCCAGTAAAGTCAACTAATGTAATACTGACCGCATCACGTACTGACTGTCGATTGGTCTATAAAATATGGGAGATAGCTCCACATGCCAACGCACCTCAAGGCATGTAATCGGGCTCTTTACTTACTTAATTTACTAACTTACTTACTTACTGTACTTACTTTATGTACTTACTTTACTTATTTACTTTACGTACTCACTTTACTTACTGACTTTATTTACTTTACTTACTTTTTGTTTTACTTACTTAAATATACTTACTTACTTATTTTACTTACTTATTTTACTTACTTACTTTACTTACATGCTTTACTTACTTTACATGCCCACTTTACTTACTTTACTTACTTATTTTACTTACTTACTTTAGTTACTTATTTTACTTACTTACTTACTTTACTTTACTTACTTATTTTACTTACTTACTTTAGTTACTTATTTTACTTACTTACTTTACTTACTTATTTTACTTACTTACTTTACTTACTTACTTACTTTACTTACTTACTTTAGTTACTTATTTTACTTACTTACTTTACGTGCTCACTTTACTTACTTACTTTACTTACTTACTTTACTTACTTACATTACTTACTTATTTACACTTACTTACTTACTTTACTTACTTCCTATTTTACTTACTTACTTTACTTACCTATTTTACTTACTTACATTACTTATTTATTTACACTTACTTACTTACTTTACTTACTTATTTTACTTACTTACTTATTTTATTAATTATGGACCATCCTTGAAGACTATGGGATACAAGAGCAATTGCTAGAAAACATCATAGCCATGTATCACTCCAGCCGAAGTGCAGTACGAACACAAGAAGGTATATCAGATATGTTCACAGTCAATACAGGAGTGAGACAGGGATGTGTGCTCTCTCCTTTGCTATTTAATATCTACATGGACAGAATATCCAGAGAAGCAAGTCTTGACACAACAGATTCAGAAAATTTAGAACTCTTTACTCCAGATGAAACAACTGACCCACAGGAAATAAATGAACTTCTATTTGCAGGCGATCAGTGCCTGTTTTACAGCGATGAGGGCAAACTACAAAATCATATTACTAATCTGAGTTCAACCTGCAACAGATACAATATGAATATAAACACAGCCAAAACCGAAGTAATGCAAGTTAGCAGATCGATGGGCCCACTAAGTATACAGATAAATAGCACAACTCTGAAACAAGTTAAAGAATTCAAATATCTTGAAAGTATGATCACAGAAGATGGCAGATTGGACAGAGAAATCGAAATCAAATGTCAAAAAGCTAGTGCACTTACATATCTACTATCACCCTTACATTGGCACCTTTCCGTCTTCACAGACAATAGTTTGGTGCATTGTGCATCAAAAAGGCTTAATAACTACGACACATGGCGGTGGCGAGTGTGGCTGGTAAGGCCAAACCCTTACTGAAACATCCAAATATACCCATGTCCGCAAAACGACAGATAATAAACAGCATATTCACACCAACTCTATGCTACCAATCTCAAACGTGGACTTTATCCAAATCACATTTTCGCAAAATCAACAAATGCGAGATGAGATGCCTGAGGAGAGCTGCCAACTTAACAATCCGAGACTGAGTAAGAAATGCTGTTATCAAATAGACAGTGGGATCAACACCTTGTGCCACATTTATTGAATGACAGAAGATCAAATAGTTTGGCCATGTCGTTAGAATGCAACACCAACTACCATCACTGACCTTACATCAAAGATCATCTGCTACGAGACCTAGAGCACGTCCAAGAAGAAAATGGATAGTCGCTGGAGCACAAATTATTCCTCCCCACGACGCTTGATGGCAGAAGTGGAAGATGATGATGATGATGATGATGATGATGATGATGATGATGATGATGATGATGATGACTTATTTTATTTATTTTACTTACTTACTTTACTTACTTATACTAACATTATTCATGAGAATAACTTATAGGTCACAATCTGTTCTCATAGAAGATAAGGCGAACAAAAATATTATATCAGACCACTTACTAGACAACTGAAAAATTGAAAGCCATAGGTAAACCAGATTTAAACCCATCATCTCAGAATAATACAGCCCCCTTGTTGAAGGAAGAAAGGTGGTCTGATGCTCTCCTGGTTAGATAGTGAGTAATTACTATCTAGATCTATATTCACCTGAAACAACAGCTACATAACAGAACAGGTGTTTTTATAGCACCTCAGATCTGCGATGTTCTATTAAACAACCATATGCCAAGTCAGTAACACATGGAAGGTACACTAGCAGAGAAAATCACCTAAGATATTAGTGAACAAGTGTACAACAGCTGTACTGCATATAATCACTAAATCACTCACTACATGGCCAAAATCAATATTGTATTAGTTAGTAGTGATACACTATTACTGTATACATTGTAATATATATTCCCTATACCTATACATCCTCTAAAAAGTACTGGAGAGTTTTGGTCATAGACCATAACTTTAGGAAGGGAAAATCCCAATTGCACCTCCCCGCGGTAGAGGATGGAAACACACCACGGTGTGGCTAACACAGCTCTGGGGACCGAGTATCCACCGGAATAAGTGGACAACTCTGCAGCTGAGCAGAGCAGGGCACTCACTTGTCCTGACAGTCGAAAATGGCTGTCAAAGGCAGAGTTAAAAGACCACCGTGTGAATGTGGAAGGCAAGGGGAAACCACCACATTATCTTCCCAAGATTTCATGGCGACACACATTTCAGAAATAGTGAACGACGTTAATGGCTGTCTTAGGACATCCTCGTCCGGTAAGGACAGTCATGAGCCACAGGTGACACCAGACCGTCATCCAGCTACTGATGGCAAAACTAAAACAATAACTAAACTAAATAAATTTAGAGTAGGAACGTGGAATGTTAGGACATTAAATGAGCTAGGAAAGTTAAACAATGTTCTAAGAGAAATGGAAAACATGAAAATGAATATACTAGGCATAAGTGAGATGAGATGGAAGGGATCTGGCAAAATTATAACCGACAAACACACAATAATTTATTCTGGAGGGGACACACATGAAAAGGTGTAGGAATAATATTTGATGAAATACAGCCAAATCTATGACTGGATACTGGTGCATTTCAGATAGAGTTATAATGGTCAAAATCAAAGGCAAACCAATAGATATAAATATTATACAAGTATATGCACCAACAACAAACAGTAGTGATGAAGATATACAAAACTTTTACGATGAAGTTTAAATGGCAATAGCCCAAATTGGATCACAAGAAATAAAATAATACTGAGGGATTTTAATGCAAAAGTAGGAAAGGGAAAAAATAGAGGATATAGTTGGGAATTACGGTTTAGGTACAAGAAATGAAAGAGGAGAGAAACTAATAGAATGGGCAAATATTAATGATATGATAATTGGGAACACATGGTTTTTAAACACCATAAAAGACGACTATACACATGGAAAAAGCCCTGATATGAAAATACACAAACCAAATTGACTACATACTTATTAATAAAGATTTAGAAATGCATTAATTAATGTAAAGGACAATGCCTGGTGCTGACGGTAACAGTGATCATGTACCACTATGTGGACAAATAAAAGTAATGATTAAAGAGAGGGGGAAAAATGGTTAAAACTTGAGACTTAATAAAGAGGTTCTGAAAGTAGATAAAGAAATTCAAGAACAATACAGAGTGACTGTGAAAAATAGGTACAATGCAATAGCTAAAATACAGAGTATAGATGAACAATGGGAAATGTTAAGGACTCCATTCATCAAACTAGCAAAGAAATATTACCGGAGAGAAGCCAAAAAGCTAAGAAAAATGGATGAATGAAGAAATCTTAAGGTTGATGGACAAAAGGAAACAGAATAAAAATGACAAACAAGAGTATGCTAAGATAAATAAAGAATTAAGAGATAAATGTGTGAAGGCAAAAGAAAGTTGGTTAAATGAGCAATGCAGAAAAATTGAATTAAATTCCATTAAAGATCAAAAAAGTATGTACAGACAAATCAGCGAGCTCACAGGAAGAAAAATAAGAATAAATACAGGGTGTTTGAAATCAAAAAACAGGACAGACTTTATTGGAGGAAGGTGCTATAATGAAGAGGTGGAATGAGTATATAAGAGAATTATATAATGGAGAAAGGGAAGAATTAACAGAAGAAAGTACTTAGAAGGCCCACCTATTCTAAAAGAAGAAGTCGCTGATGCTATGAAACATATGAAGAAAGGGAAAACAGCTGGGCCAGATGAAATCACAGTAGAAGAATTAGAAGTATTGGGAGAATTTGGGGTAGATATATTAACCAAAATGCTGAATGATATTTACAACAGTGGATATTTACCGAGCGATATGCTGAAATCTGTATTTATAGCAATACCAAAGAGACCAGGAGCACTTGAATGCGAAGATTTTCGTACAATTAACCTCATAAACCATGTCACTAAGCTTCTACTCAGAATTATAATGAGAAGAACAAGAAAGAAAATAAAAATGGAAATTAGTGAAGAACAGTATGGTTTTATGGAAGGAAAGGGTACAACAATGCAATATATATATTACGAACACTAATAGAAAGATCAATAGAGAAACAAAGAGACATATATTTATGCTTCATAGATTATACTAAGGCATTTGATAAAGTAAAACATGATGAGCTGATTAAAATGTTGGAAGATATCAACATTGATGGGAAAGATTTAAGAATAATAAAGAATATATACTGGAACCAAGTAGCAGCAATTAAAATGGGAAATAAAGAGGGTAGTTATGAACAGATAAAGCTAGGAGTACGACAGGGGTGTGTCTTGTCACCCGATCTCTTCTCCCTGTATAGCAAAGTAATAATGAGAGAGATCAAAGAGAAGCCAGGAATACTAATCGGAGGATATAATATAAACAATATACGCTATGCAGATGACACAATATTGGTAGCGGATAATGCAACAGACCTACAACAATTGTTGGACAGTGTAGTAACAGAGAGTGCACAGAAAGGACTGTCCTTGAATATCAAGAAAACGGTAACAATGGTGATATCAAAGAAAATGGGGACGCCAAAATGTGACATAGAAATAGAAGGGGAAATTCTCAACCAAGTGGATAATTTTAAATACCTAGGGGCACTTATAACATCAGATGGAAGATGTACAAAAGAGATTAAGAGCAGAATAGGGCAGGCAAAGACAGCATTTCAGAAAATGAAGAGTATCTTATGCAATAAGTCGCTATCAATGAATGTAAGAAAGAGAGTACTAAAATGCTATATAGAACCAGTTTTAGCTGTATGGCAGCGAATCTTGGAATGTAAATGAACAAATTAGGAAGAACTTAGAAGCAACAGAGATGTGGTTTTTAAGACGAATGTTGCGAATTCCTTGGACTGCCAGAGTAACTAACAACGATTGCCTGAAAGAGGCTAATGAAACTAGAACACTATATACAACAATAAGAAAGAGACAAACATCTTTCTTTGGTCATGTGATGAGAAGAGAGGCATTGGAGAACATCCTGACAACTGGAAAGATCGAGGGGAAGAGAGGCAGAGGCAGACCAAGAGAAATGATGCTGGACGGACTGAGACGGTGGCATGGAGGAATATCATCAGCAGAGTTGATCCAGAACACCAAAGACCGAGATCTGTGGAGAGCCATGAACGCCTACGCCAGCCGGCACGGCACTTGATGATGATGATATACCTATACAGACTAGGCACATAGTTGTGTGTTGTAGATTTCTGCACAAGTATGGTAACAATAAGTTAGTTTGTCTAATAAATTTACTACAATTAAACAATATTCAAATTTGACACATTCCGTCTATTTAAATTACAATAAAAGTGCATTTAGCTCTTTCAGTCTTAGTGTCTCACAGCAGCAGCAGTAGTTGTAGTAGTAGTAGTAGCAGCAGTAGTAGTAGTAGTAGCAGCAGCAGCAGTAGTGGTGGTGGTAGTAATGAGTAATACAGTGCAGACGAGTGAGAACGGATTACATAATCCAAAATAGTACACAATGAGTAAATCAACAAAAACGGAAAAGTGGAATTTAGTCAGCTTTACAAAGACATAATCACAAGTGACAGAATTTACGCTGCGGCAAACAAAATAGCGTACTGAGTGGCACCTTGCAGTCTTGACAGACCTAAGTATGTGAGTTGGAATGTGGCAAAAATTCCATCACAATGCCTGGGCAGAGCTTTAGAGAAACATGTGGTGCCCAAACGACATGTTCCCTCTCTCGGCCTTGCCTTGTGTTTTCCAGAGGAATGGGTAACCAATACGTCTGGCACAAGGTAGGCTGCAGACGCTGGCGGCTCAGGTCAAACCTCCGAGACCTCGCCTCCATGAGCAGGTGACGAGTGGTGGCCAGACCCTGGAACCCAAGGGACCCGACTTAGAGACGTTCAGCCAAGTCCCACAGGTGCGGGCCTCGTACGCGCCTGGACCATGGGACCCGTACATTTGTCAATCACAAGTGTCCGGACCTGTGTAAAGCATGTACTAAAGTCAGACTCCGCGCCTGACTTTTGCGGATCCCACGACCACCGGGAATAGGCCCGCCGGAGATATCGCCAGAGATATTGCTAGTCTGTTGCGAGAAAATCTCCCATCCTTCCACTGTGCGGATCTCGCGACCAGCGAGAATAGGCCCCCCCCGGAGATATTGCTCGTCTGTTGCGGGCAAATCTCCACCGACTGACTGAATAAGTAAAGAAACGATAAAATTAGTGGTATTTCAATTGCGCTTGCACTCCCACCTATGCTACACCCTTCATGTGTCTTCACAAAGTCGGACTAGAGTCAAGCTCAACAGGGACTTCTTGTACTGTACTATACTATACTATACTATACTATATTATACTATACTATACTATACTATAGAAGTACAGAGACTAACCAGGCAATGATTAAGAATAAGACATATAGTCATTGCCTCACTCTTTACTCTCTGTTAAATATCTACTAATACTACTACTTACTACACTACGTACTAACTACTAACTAATAATAATTAATATTATTAATAGTAATCAATATTTATATCATTCACTGTATTGTTACAGTTTGTATTATTTGGAGGGAGAGATAGTTATAGATAGACCAGTATGTGTAGTTAGTAGTAAGTAAGTTTCAAGCAAAGTGTTCACTTAATAGTTCAGTGTGTGGTTAAAATAATAATACTAATAGTTTAATAGTTAATTGGTAATAAATATTAGCAATGTCAGTTACCAGCCTTTGTGAGTGTAGGGAGGGGGAGGTGGGAAGTTGGAAGAGTTTTCCCGGAAATTTTTAGTGACTATCAAGTGACTTCTGGATTTTACCCATGTCTGCTTTTGATTCGATGTATTCGAAAACCACATGTCACAGATTGGGGGAAACAATCTAATAAATGCTACTGTGGTCTGTCTGCTAGGCTACAAGCGACTGTCGCTTAGAATTTTCTTCTCTTGAATTTATTTAAGTTTATTCATGAAGGGTAAGCTAATTTTTCTTATAACTCCTACATTTTAAACCAACCTCGACTTTTTGTTGCATTTTTGAATTCTGTGTTCAATTTTACATATATTTGAAGAGTTTCAACAATGCCCGCTTTCGACCACGTTCAGGAAAAACTGTTTGACACAACCATGAAAATGAAATATCGCAGTCATAATACAAAATTCTAAATGGCGGAGCGCATTCAATAGTACTATATTATAGCGGACCTGTATTTATTTATAAATAGAACTGGTATTTTAACTACTAAAATTAAACAGAATACAAGTTTCATTTGCAGCAGTAGTTTATCTGAGTACTTGTATAATTAAATAAACAAGCCACAGTAATAGAAAGCAAAATGTAATGTTCTTAGCTCCCTTTTTACTGGGCCATGATCAGCTGTGCTCATTTTACTTAGATTCCTTTGCACTTCCTGGTTATAGATCAGACACAAAAATATTAATAACTCGCTTAGAATTGACGTACTGTTCAATGAGATACCGTTGGATTCATCTTGTCATCTTGTCTTATCCAACGGTGATGGTTTCATAAGTAAACATCATTTTTTTTTGGGGGGGGGGGTTTTGTTTTAAATATTGCCTATATATGATATAAATGTTGTAAACAAACTGATAATGTTCGCTAACTAGGAAGTGAAGTGTTTGTAGCAATGTCAGAGTTATCAAACTTTGCCCTTGTGCCCTTGGGGGGGGGGGGGGGGGGGGGGGGGGTGCCCAATTTTGATTTCCTGCGCTTTTCTTTGCGACCAACGATTCACTTCTGGTAGTTATTTGTCTCATTAGATTTGATTTATTCGATACCAGCGTGGTACGACAAAAGGGGAAACTATTCTTATATTTGCAGTAGTGGTCCTTCTGCTAAGCGTCAAGAGTTTGAGGCCGAGAAACTGTCTTCTCTTGAATTTCTTGGAGTCTATTCATGAATAGTAAGCTAATTTTGTCTTATAACTCCTGTATATTAAAGAAACGTTAACTTTTTGTTGCATTTTTGAATCCCCCATTAAATTTTACATAAATGTGAAGAGTTTCAATATTGCTGGTGTTTGCTGGCGTTCAGGAAAAAATATTTAGTGACATGGCCGTCATAACACAAAATTCAACATTACGGCGCCCATACAATAAACTATAGCGGACTTGTATTTATTTATAATGATTGATTGATTGATTTAGGAACCTGACATCACAGCATTCGGGGCATTCCCATAAGCGCTCCGTCCCCATCCTCAGCAGCCAGCGAAGAGTTCCAACACTAATAGTACCAGTAGCAATCTGATTATATGTCCGTCTCTGCCTTTCCTCTGAGCGTTGATCGTCGGCCAGATCCCCTCGTCACCCCTCGCTGTCGCATTCTTGCCAGACCATGATGATCCATTTGCTCCTCTGAGGTGTACACATGCTCCCACAAAGTCGCAACCACATCTGCTTTGTCATGCATCAATACTCCACCAAGTTTTGCCGAGCCAGCCAATCTGTCCGCCTGTTCATTCCCCAGCACACCAGCATGCCCCGGAGAAAAGATCCAGACGATGCTTGTCACCCGTGACTTCCGAAGCGAAGCAAGCCACTCTGCACGAAGCTTGCCTGTCTTCACCCTACTCAGCATGCTTTCTGAGTCAGTTACAATCACGATGTGTGTGTGTATCAGTATTCTCCATCCAGCGGAAAGCTGCACTGACCGCCTCCACCTCCATTCTTAAGCTAGATGTTGTGGTATCATATGCCAGGCTCTCCTGCACCAAACGTCGACCATTGGCTTTTGCTAAGAACCCCCAGGCACTTCTCCTACCTCTCAACACCGACCCATCTGTGTAGATAATCACATCACCTGAGCGAGCATTATCCTGAATTAGTTGCTGGATTTCCACTTCCGTGGCCCCTGCTGGCCACTCCCTGCACTCCCGGCTCAATGTGATTATAACTCTGCACAAGTCTGACTGCTCCGCTGACACTCTGACCCACTCTTCTCCTCTCCTAATGTTCTCCAAGGGGCACACCTGCCTGATCGTATCCTCCGCCTGAGCCATCCATGATTTCCCTCTTATCAGTCGCTGACCCTTAACGGCGTCCAGCGCCTCATGCAACGGGTGATCTGTGTCTGCAGCTACTCTGAGGTATGCCTTCGCCTGCATCACCTTGAGCCTACCTGCAACAGTACGGCAAACCAAGGATGTAACGCATACACACAACTGGGGTGTCTCTGGTGCATCCCAGAATGACTCGCATCGCTTCGTTCTGTATGCGCTCTAATTTCACCAGCTGACTCTTTGAGACAGTGAGCAGTCCTAGTCCATAATCAATCACTGAGAGGATCAAGTGCTGGTATAGTGTGAAAAGCATTCTCTGCTCTGTGTCCATTGCAGCCATAGTTTTAAGTGCATTGAGTCCCTTTTGAGATCTTGTCACAACCGTCTCCACATGGTCCTTGAAGGACAGGCTCCTGTCAAATGTGATTCCCAGATACTTCAGTTTGTTCTCTCTGTTGACGCTTCTACCATCTATCGTGAGGCTTGGGACATCAGCTCTCACAATCCTGTTGTCCAGAGAGCACCACAAAACAGCTGCCTTTTCTGGGTGGATGACAGCACTCATTTCAGTGCACCAGTCAATCACATTGTCTACTGTTGCCTGTAGCTCCTGGGCTGTTTGCTCCCTATCTCTCCCCTGCCTATATGCAAGAATATCATCTGCAAATGTTAGTATCCTTCCAACCCCTGGTGCTTCTAGGTTTGCAATCTTGCTCGTATACACATTAAAGAGCACCGGTGAGATTGCTGATCCCTGTGGCAGTCCCGGGGTTAAAATATGTGGCTCTGAGGTCCATGCACCCAGACGGAGAGCAACCCGGCGAGAATGTAGGACGGCTGCTATCCAGTTCACCAACCAGGGATTGACCCCCTTCTCCATCAGTACGGTCATCAAAATATCATATCGAACTCTATTGTATGCATCCTCGAGATCAAGCGCTACCGCCATCATTTCCTGTCTACTCTGGAACCCCTCATAAACATCAAAGGCAAAAGTGGCTGCATTTGACCAGGTATCTTTTCCTGGCCTGTAGCTCCCCAGGCCTCTTGGAAGAAGCTTCCCCCTTTCCAAGAACTCTTGCAGCTTGACAGCGACTATCTTCTCTAGAACCTTCCCAAATGTATTTTGAAGGGTGATGATCCTAAAGCCACTAAGCTTTGAATGATCCTTGAATGGTTTTGGGAGAGGGATGAGATAGCTGTGCATCAAATCCTGCGGTATTGATGCTGTCCTAATGCTCTGGTTAAAGCAGTCGGTCATTTCCTTCAGGTCTGCATCGCTCAAAGCCTTCATGTGGCCATACCTAACCCCATCGGGCCCTGGTGCCGTGTCGTTTGCCTTTTTCAAAATATGTTTAACATCTTCAACCCATATGATGTCTTCATAATGCGTATTCTTGATGGTGCCGGATAATTCCTCTCTAACTGCATCTCTGGTGTCCGCATCATTATGATTGGTCTGCTCTAAAAATCTCTGGAGAAACGCCTCCCCTTTCTCTTTGTCTGTTGTCACGCGCACACCATCGTCTCTATCAATTGTTCCCACTGTCATAGGCCGATCTTTTCTTTGTATTTGTCTGTGCAGTTTCCAGAATTTTCGCAGTGTTTTATCACCTCCAATCTCCTTCATGAAACATTCCCATTTTGCGTTTTTGGCCTCTGCAGCACAGCGCTTGAAGACCCCCACCTTGTCTTTCTTTACATTTTCCGCGGTGTCCACTTCCTCTCGTGAGCTTCGGGGTGTCTGTCGCACTTTCCTTAGCTGCTTCACTGCAGCTCTCTTTGTTTTCCAAGCCTGGTCTACTTCTGGGGTCCACCATGGGGGATGCAAAAGAGGAGTTTTAACATTCCTGTTGCAAGCCCGCTGTCTGAGGTGTCCAAGAAGGCTATCGGTCCACTCATACCGGAATGTCTTGCGCGCTCTCCCAGCCTTAACTTTCCTGGCTTTAGAGATCAGGACTGAGCATGGCAAGTGATCACTCCCATGGTATTTATTTTATAATGTATTTATAATTAGAATTTATTTATAATTAGAACTGGTAATTTAACTACTAAAATTAAACAGAATACAAGTGTCATTTGTGGCAGTAATGTAGCTGTGTACTTGTATAATATTTCAGCATTTGGCATGACTGAAAATAATTTTGAAAGCCAGTTTTCAGACCCGTCTGTAAACCTGTACGTATTTTTTTTCTAAGCAGGGCTGCTGTACATAATTATTTAAATTTAAATATAGTACTGTAAAATAAGTTATATGTTTTAAATAAGTTAGTATGTAATTATTAATTGCTCACTATTAGATACAGAACAGTGTAAATATAGAGCAGAAGTACAAATCAATTTTAGTGAGTATTTAATTATTTAATATTTTTATTTTTTATTATTTAACATTTTAATAATTAATTAACTGCTGCTTAGTTTATGCAGCAGTTACAAACTTTTTTACTTACATTAATGCATGATATTTAATCAACAAAAGAAAGCTGTTGCAATGCAGTTGGTACATTAAGACAATATGAGTACATTTTCATGAATTGTTCTTTCACTAACGACAAACATTTCACGTGACATTTAGTTAATATAAATGGGCAGCTATTGTTAACTATTAATTAGGTCACAGCACATCCTATCGAAAAGTCTTAAAAGTCGAGTGCATTTTTGTCAGAGACTCAGACTCTCGTGCTTTGTACGATGCTTTCGGCAGGCTGCCGTGCGGAAAGAGACTGAGCCATATGGGGTAAAACCTGATGCAATGAAGTTGATCCTCTCAACATTCTATCAAAAGAGGAATGTGACCTTTACTTTCCTGTTACCAAAATGCACAATAAAATATACATCTTACCAGGTTTGTTAGCAATGTGACAGACTTTTAATGAATAATAAACAATTGGCGGCCATTTTTAATTGTTAATTAGGTTACGGCACATCCTATTGAAAAATAGATAATAAGTCAAGTTAGGTCTCGCCACCCCGGACGCAATGATATATGGGTCTATGTTGTCCGTTTAAAATTAAACAAGCCACAGTAATAGAAGGCAGAATTTCTCAGCTTCCAATTTAATGAGCTGCGATAAAAGTATTAAAATCTCCCCTATCTCCTGAGTCTTAGGACACCATTCCTGGTTTTAAATTAGGACACACAGTACACGCACAAAAAAACCTCATAACTCCGCTTGGAATTAACTACACTCTTTGTTGAGATACCGTTGGATTCGTCTTGTCAAGCTGTATCCAACTGTGATGATTTCATAAGTAGAAAACCCATTTAAAAATATTCTCTATATATGAATGCTAGATTTGAAGTAAGATAAGATAGACGATAGTTTAGTTACGTACCTATTATACAAGGCATTATGGATGCCAAGGAAATATATGGATGACTATGAAACCTGCTTCGACTTGAGACCTAGCCCATGTAACATGTATCTCATATCATTATTTCACAGTTTAACATTTGGAACTGGTTGCTCGTGCAGATATGTCATAACTGTTACAATTTGGACTGCTACAGTACATGTCCATCATTTATTGCCGACTGCCGGGTCCTGCAGGTCATGCGACTGACCTACATTCTGTGCGTACAACAGGAAACGAACTTTGTTTGTAAACAAACACTGCTGAACTCGGCTTGGCACCTTGCCGTCCGTCTTGACAGACGATAGTTTGTTACATTGTGCTTCAAAAAGGCTTTTAAATTTACAAATT
>JACEFZ010022097.1:0-35431 GCA_014155875.1 Cepaea nemoralis | reverse complement strand
AGAGGGCTTGCTTCGCTTCGGAGGTCACGGGTGGCAAGCATCACCTGGATCTTTTCTCAGGGGCATGCCGGTGTGCTGGGGAATTAACAGAGGTACAGATTGACGGGCTCGGCAAAACTTGGTGAAGTACTGATGCATGACAAGGTAGACGTGGTTGCGGCCTTGTGGGAGCACGTGTACACCTCGGAGGAGCAAATGGATCACCATAGTCTGGTAAGAATGAAGCTGCGAGGTGTGATGGGGGAATCTGGCCGACGCTCAACGCTCAGAGGAAAGGCAAGACGGACATATAATCAGATTGCTACTGGACCTATTAGTGTTGGAACTCTTTGCTGGCTGCTGAGGATGGGGACGGAGCGTTTATGGGAATGCCCCGAATGCTGTGATGTTGGTTTCTAAATCAATCAATCAATCAATCAACCAATCAATCATTTTAATTTAAAATAGAGCTGAAAAGTATGACTGATAATGATATGGTGACACAAATGGAAGCAATGCACGGATTGCTTTTTCTGCCACTTTTGGGTAGGAATCGCACATCAAAGGTCAAAACTCCGTGATTGGTTTCTTATGGAACACATCTCTTGCTACTGAATCAGTTTTCAGCTTCATAATTTCATTTTGACTATCATCAACAACGCATTCAACTGATAATTGGAATGAGCTTTGCACCAAATTTAACTCATCATCACTAAGTTCAGTAGCAAATCGCTCAAATTCATTTACTAGCGCTGTCAAATGCTGCAAAATTTCATTCATTTTGCAAATTGTCTAAGTATGTGGTCTTTACCATCAACAACGAGATCGGATGACAGCTTCTCAAACATTACAACATTTTTCATATTGACCTTTCTTTTCCAATTTTCCAACTTGCTCATAAACTCTTTCAAGGCATCGACAAAGTGTTTGATACTTGTATTCCTACCTTGCACCTTAAGACTGACTTTATTCAGCTGCTCAAAGTATCAACTAAATAGGCAAGGTGCATGATCCATTAATTATCATCCAGCCAGGCAAAAACTGTCATCTTACCCCAAACTTAATTTAAAAAAAAAAAAAAAAAATAATGTCATCTCTCAGCTCATATACTCTCGCAGTTACATTTCCTCTTGAAATCCATCTGCCATTTGTGTGGAAAAGAAGCAAATGGTGGCATGCATCCACGTCAGTGCATAGCTTCTTTAGAAGCCGTGATTTGAGAGCCCACCATCAACAAAATTCACTGTCGGAACGGTTTGATCCATACCCTTCTCAATTGGGATGGGAGTACTTTAGAGGCCAGTGCCTGACGATGGATCATGCAATGAAGGCCTTTCACTTTTGGGTAACGTTCCTTTACACTAACTTGAAATCCTTATTTGGTCCCCAACATTGCCGGTGCTCCGTCTGTACAGCACCTACACATATTATCCCATAACAAGA
This sequence comes from Cepaea nemoralis, assembly GCA_014155875.1. Taxonomy (NCBI): domain Eukaryota; kingdom Metazoa; phylum Mollusca; class Gastropoda; order Stylommatophora; family Helicidae; genus Cepaea; species Cepaea nemoralis. Next base: position 34,009 of record JACEFZ010022097.1, on the reverse strand, counting down.
TTTTCTCATTTAAGGAAAGATTAAACCTTTTCCAAAATATCCGAGGCCTTAGTAGTTGTTTCAAGAGGAGAACAAAAAAGAAGCTCTTTATTAAATGATCCTGAATGCATATACTTGGCAAACACCATCAACTGAGAACACTATGCCACATCAGTCGATACATAAATTTGAATTGAATAGAGCCCAATTGCTGCAGACTTGATCTCTTGCACAACTTGATCTCTTGCACAACTTGATCATTGATGTCAGCAGCCATATCGCTGATCCTCCTTTGAACAGTATCGTTTGACAATGAAACCTCTGCAAGTGTTTCTGTGATCCATTTCTCAACACAATGTCCACCATCTTGAGACAACACCGTTTGACCAACGGTTCCCAGACTGTATGGGAATTTTTCCTGCTTCGCTATCTGTGGTGCTACGATATAGGAAGCTTCAGTACCCTTTTGGTTTGTTTCTCAGAATGCCCCTGTTAAATCCATTCTCATTCTTTTGACAACATTCTAAAATTGGTTTTGTCCTTGTCGTTTTGTTGAGGATGAACATTCAACAATTGTTGTTTCATTGAATCATGTGACAAACGTTTACCACAACTATCACATTGAGGTCGTTCTCCTCCGTTGATGACGATAAATGTAAATCTATACTGAATATATGGATGATCATAATTTCTTGACACTCATAACTAGCTTCAGATTATGTAAATATACAAGGAAAAAATTCAAGAAGAACTATAAATGCAATATTTTCAAACTAACAACAAGTGTAATATTTATTCATTTTATCAAATCCCCATTATGACTGGCATAAAGAAGTAAGGCAATCATGACATTTAGCGACCAATATAAAGAAAGGTGTAATTTCCACCTGATCGCAGTTTCATTGCTTCGACACTTATATCGACCCGATAAGTCACATCAAAAGCGACGATTGGTGATCTTATCGTGAATTGCGAAACACAAACGTGGGATACCTACAGCCAGAAGACCCATGAAGATGTACACACACAAATGATTGAAGGACTTGTGCTTACGCCAACAAGAAAATACAAATTATCTCCTGCCCGAGCCGGGCACTTTTCTTCAGCGACATTAGAGAACTTGACGATGGCAAAATGGAAGTTGTCAAATGAGATAAGCTGTCTTTCCTGAATGGCTTCTTAACGTGAACAATACTCGTGAATACGTTGGAAACGCATGCACAGCTCTCCTTAATTTGGGAAGCCATTCGTTTATACTTCTTCATTATTGGATTCGGAACGTTAAGTCACCACGTTATAAGTAGTTATTGCAGGTAAGCAAAGACATATCTTCTTTTAAAATGCACAAATATGGGAGATAATGGTGTATGTTAACACCACAGACAAAAGAGCAACACAGCAGCCAAGTTCTCACCTGTACTTGGGGAGGCTGCATATAGAGAACGCGTGTCTTTCCACTACAAGATTTCTTTATTATATGTTTAAAGTTTAAATTGTACGCAACTGTCAATAACTGTCTTTTACTGCCAATATAGTACCTTGCGGTGTATGGCAGGGGGGTCTTGAGCCCGAGGGATTACAATTTACACATTATTTACCCCATACCTCTGTACATTCTCTGTCTTTACTAATATTACACATTGCACTCCTCTCGGGAATCTCCGTGGTGAAGTGGTCAATCCGTCTGACTCGGGCTACGAGGGTTGTATGTTCGATTCCTTCATTTCACGAGTGCATTTTTTCGGAGACTCCAGAGGGTCGTCGCTGGAGATACGGAGTTCGTGCTTTGTGCCACGATTTCCACCCTGCGGAAAGAGACTGAGCCATATGGGATAAAAATCCGGTGCAATGCTACTTTAAGCTACTTTTTTATTGCACCCACTCCCATACGAACTTGGCTACATCTTGTACTTGTGTCTTTACCAGAAATAACGTGGTTTACTGTAAGACTAGTTTGTTAGCGTGAATTCACTACATTTCCCCCAAAACATCAAAGAAATGTTGCCGCTTTCAATGATTTAAGTTACTTTTGGACCTATCAGAGACATATTCCTTGGATGGGGGTAAATATAAGACGGCTGGACAAATTTCATAACTATGCAACAGACAGTTTTCAAAATAATTGATCGTGAATGAAAGCATTCTTTGTGGGACATACTATAGTGAAGGATTCTGGCTCGTTTGGCTTGACTGGTTGCAGTCCTTAAATAGACTTTTTATTTGTTATTTTTGCCTCCTTTTAGTTTATTTTATGTAGGAGCTTTTCGATGTTTTCATTTTCCTCATTGCGCCTTTTTTCTTCTTCTAGTTTGAGCTTCTGTTGCCATTCAATTTTTTTCCTCTGCGGTCATCTACGGGAGCATCTCTCCTTTTTCTATATAGTACCTGTAGCCGGGTCCATCCTCCCAGTCAGTAATTCTATCTGGGTAATCTACCGATCTCCTGAGTTTCTTGGGTTCTTCTTTTCTTTTTCATCCCAGCGCCTTTTGAATTCCTGGTGCCTGCGTTCCTCCAGGCTTGCACCTTCTTGTAGCTCTTCCAAGGTAGGCTACCGGGGCCTCTCCGTGTCGTCATCAGGGTGCTCATCTCGGTTTTCTTCGGATGTCTGGCGAGATATTGATTTCCCCTTGTCGGCCTCGGGCATCACGGTCGGGTTGCTGGCTTTCGCTTGCGATTCAAGCTCGGTCTCTTTGTTTTCATCTTGCGGTTTCTCTGTAATTTCTTGTACGGCTTCTGTTGTTTTGTTTCGGAAAAGTTCCATTTCAGCTTTCTGTAGTTCTCGCTCTGATTCAATGGTTTGTAGGATTTCTTGGTTCTCCTTCTTAATCAGTGCCATATGTTCCACTTCTTGCTTGATGTTTTACTGGATCTCCTTCATTTCCACCAGTAGTTTTTCATTGTCGCTGGTCGGAGTCGGAGTCAGCAGTGACTTGACTTGTTTCTTCAACTCGTCTATCTGTTTATGCAGGTGTTCTCTTTCAGCTTGTGATATATCCGTGGCTGTCTCTCACCTCCGCCTTGCTCTTTCAGCTTGTGATATACCCGTGGCTGTCTCTCACCTCCGCCTTGCTCTTTCAGCTTGTGATATACCCGTGGCTGTCTCTCACCTCCGCCTTGCTCTTTCAGCTTGTGATATACCCGTGGCTGTCTCGCACCTCCGCCTTGCTCTTTCAGCTTGTGATATACCCGTGGCTGTCTCGCACCTCCGCCTTGCTCTTTCAGCTTGTGATATACCCGTGGCTGTCTCGCACCTCCGCCTTGCTCTTTCAGCTTGTGATATACCCGTGGCTGTCTCGCACCTCCGCCTTGCTCTTTCAGCTTGTGATATAACCGTGGCTGTCTCTTTCAGCTTGTGATATACCCGTGGCTGTCTCTTTCAGCTTGTGATATACCCGTGGCTGTCTCTTTCAGCTTGTGATATACCCGTGGCTGTCTCTCACCTCCGCCTTGCTCTTTCAGCTTGTGATATACCCGTGGCTGTCTCTTTCAGCTTGTGATATACCCGTGGCTGTCTCTCACCTCCGCCTTGCTCTTTCAGCTTGTGATATACCCGTGGCTGTCTCTCACCTCCGCCTTGCTCTTTCAGCTTGTGATATACCCGTGGCTGTCTCGCACCTCCGCCTTGCTCTTTCAGCTTGTGATATACCCGTGGCTGTCTCGCACCTCCGCCTTGCTCTTTCAGCTTGTGATATACCCGTGGCTGTCTCGCACCTCCGCCTTGCTCTTTCAGCTTGTGATATACCCGTGGCTGTCTCGCACCTCCGCCTTGCTCTTTCAGCTTGTGATATACCCGTGGCTGTCTCTTTCAGCTTGTGATATACCCGTGGCTGTCTCTTTCAGCTTGTGATATACCCGTGGCTGTCTCTTTCAGCTTGTGATATACCCGTGGCTGTCTCTTTCAGCTTGTGATATACCCGTGGCTGTCTCACAATCTCCGCATTGCTTCGTTGTATGGTGTCTTTGTGTTTATGGCGAGCTTTAATATCTTGCTCCATTTTTGCCCAGGCAGTTGGCGCACTTTCTTTTGTTGTTGGGTGCTCGAAAGTCCGTGTCCAGCTTGGCCAGCGGACATTCCTTGAAAGCGTGGTGATCGGCACAGTCACAGCAGATTTCCGTCTTACTGCGACATGTTGCTCTGCTGTGGCCGGCCCTCTGGCATCTGGAACTTTGGTTGACTCTAGGGATGAATCTCTCTGGCTGCTGCATTCTGTTGTTGATTTATACTGTTAACGACATCTCGCTGCCCTCCGATATCACCACCGCCAAGGTTGTAGGAATCTTGGAGTAGGTGAGTAGCTGCTCAGCCTTCAAGAATCGGATGTGGAGATTCTCATCTTGTAGCTGCTTCAGGATTTCTTGGTCTGCCTGCTTCACTTGAATTCGTTTGACAACCCACTTGGTTATCAGTGAGTCAGTGTTTCCGACTCAGATGTCTTTCTCCTCTCTCTCTCTCTCTCTCTGTCTCAGTAGGTTTGTAGTGGGTTGTCGTCTTCCTTCCTCGTGGTAGCTTTGTTAAAGGATGCTTGAGGTACTTGTTGTTTACTGCAGCTCACCGGTACGTTTCCTTCGCTCGTCTTCTTGTTGGCTACCACGCTGCACATCTTGGATACCGCGTGTTTCATGGTGTTCTTGAACGTGCCATTTTCGTCCCTCGTATCAGGCTTCATGACTTGTTCAGGTGACTTGGCTTAATAGCGCTCACGCACGCATGCAAAAGCACGACGCAAAAGCACAATAAACAGGTGGAGATACATGTCGTAGATATATAATAAACAGCTGGAGATACATGTTCTTGAGAGGTAATAACAGTCGCAAATGTATGCTCCAGATATATAAAAAAAAGATGGAAATACATGCTCTAGATAGATAATAAATAGCTCCAGATGTATGATCTAGATAGATAATAAACAGTCCCCCTCCCAAAGCCATGTAAGGATCACTCCAGACTTAATGGATACCGAATCATAACCCTGCAAAACACGTATGGCAAAGTCCTCGAAAATATAGTAGCACGCAGGCTCCAGCAACATTTGGAAAGTCGGAATCTGCTTCCCCAAGGACTTGGGAGCTACCGGTCGGGAAAGCACACCTGGGCCAATGCTGCAATATTTGCATTTGATGTCTACGAGGGCTTCCAGGATAAAAAGGAGACACTGGCGGTAGCTCTTGACCTGGAGGATGCGTGTAACAGGGTCAGGTATGATCGGTTAATATACACACTGTTGGACATGGAGGTCTGCCCTTGCCTTGTTAGATGGGTTGCGGCAGTCCTTTATGAGCGTAATGTTGCACTGCGCATGTGTTTCTGGACTTCTGACCCCTGTACTATTACACCTGGGTTGCCGCAGGGATCTGCCTTGTCCCCAGTGCTCTTTAATGTCTACACCAGCAAAATCGCAGCTATTGAGACACCAGGTGTGGGTAGAATCTTGACATTTGCAGATGATGTGCTGGTGTACAGACAGGGCAGAGACAGGGCCAGTTTGGCGAAAGACTTACAGGTGGCGGTAAACAGGGTGACAGAGTGTGCAGGGATGCAGGGGCCATTTTAAACCCAGACAAGGCATCGGTTGTGTGGTACTCCTTGGATAACCGGATTGTCAATTCAGACGTCCCGGGTATTATGTTGAATGGATGTCCTCTTAGTCGAGAGAGTAAATTGAAGTACTTGGGTATCACCTTTGACAGGTGTTTGGCTTTTAAGGATCATATGGAGGCTTTGGTGGTGAAGGCTGGTAGGGGACTTAATGCATTGAGGGCTATGGCAGCAACCGGGGTAGATCAGAGGATGCTGTGCAGGCTCTTTCAGCAGTTAATAATTTCTGTCATTGAATATGGTTTGGGGCTGCCGACAATATCAAAGAGCCAGGTTGAAAGGTTGGAGCGCATACAGAATGCTGCCATGCGGTTAATCCTGGGGTGCACAAAGGACACACCAATTATATACATGAGGCATAGCCTGGCGCTACCAACAATGACCAATAGGCATAGGGTCCTTTAGGCCAAATGTTACCTGAGAGTTGCCGCAGACAGGGATCACCTGCTGCATGCAGCAATGGATATGGCTAAGGGTCATAGACTAAGACGAGGCAGGTCCTGGATGGCACAGGCAGAACTTTCTATAAGTCAGGTGTGTGATCTAGAGACCATGAATCGCGAAAGAGAGTGGGTGGAAGTTCCGGAAGACATGACGGACTGGCACAATGTAATAATACCACTGGGTCGTGAGTGCAGAGAATGGGCAGGGGGCCGCACTGAGTTTGAAGTTCAACAGCTGATCCAGAGTAACTCATATCAAGGTGACATAGTCAACTAAGCCCATGGGTTAGTGGTCAGAAATAGACACAGTGGTTGGGGTTTTATAGCAAAGGATATTGGACGAGTCTTGAAAAATGAGTGTCTGGCATATGAGACTACGACCTCCAGCATGAGAATGGAGGTGGAGGCAGTAACAACGGCATTCCGGTGGCTAGAGGAGACTACTGCAACACACACTGTATTCATTACTAATCTAAAGAGTATGCTTAGCAAGGTGGAGAAAGGAATGTTTCGTGTGGAATGGCTCTCGTCGCTTCAGAGGTCACAGATCGTGAGAATTGTATGGATATTTTGCCCTGACCATCTGGGTGTACGAGGAAATGAACAGGGTGATAGGCTAGCAGGGAATGCACCTCTTGGTGGAAATTTGCCTATGGACAAGGGGGAGGGGGGGGGGGTTGGTCGTGCGCTTGTGGGACCACGTGGAGAAGGTAGAGGTACAGATTGAGAACCCATATGTGGAAAGAATGAGATTGCGTGGGATCGGCAGGGGTTCTGGAAGAATCTCAAAACTGAGAGGGAAGACCAGGAGAACTTTTAATCAGATAGCGGTGAGAACGATTAGTAGTATGACTCTTCGCTGGCTGTTGAACGAGGGGACGGAGCACGTATGGGAATGTTTTGAGTGCACTGATGTCGGTTCTTAACTCAACACAACTCAGATAATAAACAGCTGGAGATACATGCCCTAGATAGATAATAAACAGCTGGAAATAATACCCTAGATAGATAATACACAGCTGGAGATACATGCCCTAGATAGATAATAAACAGATGGAGATACATGCCCTAGATAGATAATAAACAGATGTAGATACATGCCCTAGTTAGATAATAGGAGATAAACATGGTACCAGGTAAACAGCTACAGTTGGAGTTATATATAGTCATGTATAACATGGGCCCAGCCAATTGGCGAAGGAGATCCTGCATCTTCGCACAACTTAGCCCCTGATGGTTGAGGTAAATTCGAATGATGATTTCCCTCCATGGAACCATCCAGGTCCATCCAGCATCATCTCTCTCCATGCCAACACCCCAGTCCATCAAAAACTTCTCTCTTCATGTCATCATCACAGTCAGTCAAGCATTATCTCTCTCCATGACACCATCCTATTCCATCCATCATCATCTTCCTCTATACTACCGTCATAATCCACCCAGCATCACCTCTGTCTCTCTCTGTCTTTCTCGCTGTCTCTCTCTCTCTTTCTCTCTCTCTCTCTCTCTCTCTCTCTCTCCCAACATCTCAGTCCATCCAGCATCATCTCTCTCTTTCTCCATACCACCAACCCAGTCCATCCAGTATCATCTCTCTCTTTCTCCATACCACCAACCCAGTCCATCCAGCATCATCTCTCTCTTTTTCCATACCACCAACCCAGTCCATCCAGCATCATCTCTCTCTTTCTCCATACCACCAACCCAGTCCATCCAGCATCATCTCTCTCTTTCTCCATACCACCAACCCAGTCCATCCAGCATCATCTCTCTCTTTCTCCATACCACCAACCCAGTCCATCCAGCATCATCTCTCTCTTTCTCCATACCACCAACCCAGTCCATCCAGCATCATCTCTCTCTTTCTCCATACCACCAACCCAGTCCATCCAGCATCATCTCTCTCTCTTTCTCCATACCACCAACCCAGTCCATCCAGCATCATCTCTCTCTCTTTCTCCATACCACCAACCCAGTCCATCCAGCATCATCTCTCTCTCTTTCTCCATACCACCAACCCAGTCCATCCAGCATCATCTCTCTCTTTCTCCATACCACCAACCCAGTCCATCCAGCATCATCTCTCTCTCTTTCTCCATACCACCAACCCAGTCCATCCAGCATCATCTCTCTCTTTCTCCATACCACCAACCCAGTCCATCCAGCATCATCTCTCTCTTTCTCCATACCACCAACCCAGTCCATCCAGCATCATCTCTCTCTTTCTCCATACCACCAACCCAGTCCATCCAGCATCATCTCTCTCTCTTTCTCCATACCACCAACCCAGTCCATCCAGCATCATCTCTCTCTCTTTCTCCATACCACCAACCCAGTCCATCCAGCATCATCTCTCTCTCTTTCTCCATACCACCAACCCAGTCCATCCAGCATCATCTCTCTCTTTCTCCATACCACCAACCCAGTCCATCCAGCATCATCTCTCTCTCTTTCTCCATACCACCAACCCAGTCCATCCAGCATCATCTCTCTCTCTTTCTCCATACCACCAACCCAGTCCATCCAGCATCATCTCTCTCTCTTTCTCCATACCACCAACCCAGTCCATCCAGCATCATCTCTCTCTTTCTCCATACCACCAACCCAGTCCATCCAGCATCATCTCTCTCTCTTTCTCCATACCACCAACCCAGTCCATCCAGCATCATCTCTCTCTCTTTCTCCATACCACCAACCCAGTCCATCCAGCATCATCTCTCTCTCTTTATCCATACCACCATCCCAGTCCATCCAGCATCATCTCTCTCTCTTTCTCCATACAACCAACCCAGTCCATCCAGCATCATCTCTCTCTCTTTCTCCATACCACCAACCTAGTCCATCCAGCATCATCTCTCTCTCTTTCTCCATACAACCAACCCAGTCCATCTAGCATCATCTCTCTCTCTTTCTCCATACCACCAACCCAGTCCATCCAGCATCATCTCTCTCTCTTTCTCCATACCACCAACCCAGTCCATCCAGCATCATCTCTCTCTCTTTCTCCATACCACCAACCCAGTCCATCCAGCATCATCTCTCTCTCTTTCTCCATACCACCAACCCAGTCCATCCAGCATCATCTCTCTCTCTTTCTCCATACAACCAACCCAGTCCATCCAGCATCATCTCTCACTCTTTCTCCATACCACCAACCCAGTCCATCCAGCATCATCTCTCTCTCTTTCTCCATACAACCAACCCAGTCCATCCAGCATCATCTCTCTCTCTCTTTCTCCATACCACCAACCCAGTCCATCCAGCATCATCTCTCTCTCTTTCTCCATACCACCATCCCAGTCCATCCAGCATCATCTCTCTCTCTTTCTCCATACCACCATCCCAGTCCATCCAGCATCATCTCTCTCTCTTTCTCCATACAACCAACCCAGTCCATAAAGCATCATCTCTCTCTCTCTTTCTACATACCACCAACCCAGTCCATTCAGCATCATCTCTCTCCATACCACCATCCCAGTCCATCCAGCATCATCTCTCTCCATACCACCATCCCAGTCCATCCAGCATCATCTCTCTCCATACCACCATCCCAGTCCATCCAGCATCATCTCTCTCTCTTTCTCCATACAACCAACCCAGTCCATCCAGCATCATCTCTCTCTCTTTCTCCATACCACCAACCCAGTCCATCCAGCATCATCTCTCTCTCTTTCTCCATACCACCATCCCAGTCCATCCAGCATCATCTCTCTCTCTTTCTCCATACCACCAACCCAGTCCATCCAGCATCATCTCTCTCTTTCTCCATACCACCAACCCAGTCCATCCAGCATCATCTCTCTCTCTTTCTCCATACCACCAACCCAGTCCATCCAGCATCATCTCTCTCTCTTTCTCCATACCACCAACCCAGTCCATCCAGCATCATCTCTCTCTTTTTCTCCATACCACCAACCCAGTCCATCCAGCATCATCTCTCTCTTTCTCCATACCACCAACCCAGTCCATCCAGTATCATCTCTCTCTCTTTCTCCATACCACCAACCCAGTCCATCCAGCATCATCTCTCTCTCTTTCTCCATACCACCATCCCAGTCCATCCAGCATCATCTCTCTCTCTTTCTCCATACCACCATCCCAGTCCATCCAGCATCATCTCTCTCTCTTTCTCCATACCACCAACCCAGTCCATCCAGCATCATCTCTCTCTCTTTCTCCATACCACCAACCCAGTCCATCCAGCATCATCTTTCTCTTTCTCTATGCCACCATCCCAGTCCATCCAGCATCATCTCTCTCTTTCTCTATGCCACAATACCAGTCCATCCAGCATCATCTCTCTCCATCTTCTCCTGCTTTTTCTACCACTGGTCTGTCCAGTCATCACTATATATTCAATACGTCTCTTCTCTTTTGATAACGTGATATAAAGATAACAAATATGGTTGGAGATAAATGTATAATTTTTTTTCGCATATCCTTTACAGGACATCGCTGTCAACATCAGCATCTTTCAGCTGATTGTTTATTTCTTGGCAAGATTACGCTCAGTAGTTTGCCAGTGATTTTTGAGGGACAGGCTCACATACCCCTAAGGTACCAACGCGGCGAGAACCGTTACCGATTCTCGCGCAGGTTACGTTTTTCACGTGGAAATACGGGATTACGGAGAAAGACGTTAGTTCCTAGGCCAGGGAGACCGGCAAATGTATTATGAAGACAACAAATATGTTTAGAGATAAACCTGGTATTACCAGAATAAACAATTCAAGATTAACGTGATATGAATAGAATAAATGCACTTGAACTGTTTCTGCGGGACCACCAATGTGTGACTTCAAGTGCTTTCCTAGACTAAACTCATTTGGAAAACCACATGGTTAACACCTACATCATATGACCCATATGACCCACATATGGCTTAGAAATTGAGAGTACAGAAAATAGATATTTGATTTTACTTAACGAAGGTAATCATTGAACCACTACGGCCTCTGGAGTATTTATGTTCGTGGCCGCGGTTTGAATTTCGCATCTTCCTTACGTTGGACTGGTAGTATATGGTTCCGTCGCCCTGCTACTGAGTGAGTGCATGGCGCGACTCTGTGAACTTTGAAATTCAAGTGGAATGCTTTTACATCTGTCCGCTTTTGTTTGTACAGTAAACTGAATGTTCGGAACAATGGCTACCGGCTGTTGCTTAATTGACTGATTTGCCTTTTCTGTTCACAAGTGGATTTTTCAAGTGACTCCTGGGAGTCGAAGCTGGGGCTAAAGAGTTCGTGCCTTATGCGACGCTTTCGGCGGGTCGCCCTGAGGAAAGAGACCGAGCCATGTGAGAAAACCCGGGTCAATGAGGTATTTCTGGTGACTGCAGATTCCATCGACGATGAACTGTGGTTTTCGTGGAGGACTTTTGTGTTGGCATTCTGGCGGCTGTATTTTGCACAGCGTACCTGTGCGGGCTGTTGGATTGTCGACACACTTGTCTGTTCCACTTTTCACATTGGGCAATGAGGAGCATTTTGTGTGATATTCACAGGCACAGGAACTGAGCATAATGGGGACGACCCGTTGCCATGAAGTTGGAACCTCGACTAAAGAACTAACTAACTAACGAAGTTAATGAAGTGTGTGTGGCTCTGTAATATGTTAATTGTTCTGTGTTTTTATTATTATATTCTCTCTAACGTAGAGGTCAGTTTGTTCAACTTCAGCATGCATTTATGTTTCCACCAAAAACTTGGGTGGTGTTTCGTCTGGGAGACTGACCTGTCCCACTTAAAGACCACACAACCCAGCAGGTGGTGGAGACACTCGACATCACCTGAAACCAATGGATGTATAAACATGTCCTCTCGTATGCTAGAAGTGAACCTATAACCTTCTGAACTGGTGCTCTTGCTGTAGTTGCCTATAACAATAACGGTATACCGTAACTGGTATTATAAACATTCGTGACTTACTTGGCTGAGGGCTGACATAAAAGGACATCAGGACACAGGATAAACAGAGAACATGCGTAATGTCTTCGAGTTTCATCACACCATCTCTGGAGCGTGTTATCTTGTCCTTGTATAATAAAGTCTGCAATAAACAATAATAATGATGATAATACTACTAAAAATACCGACTGTAATAAGAGGTAGGGAGACGAGTCACTACATAATAATGAAGACTGCAATAAAATGATAGGTCAGGAGAGGAGTCACTACATAATAATGAAGACTGCAATAAAAAGACAGGTCGGGAGATGAAATCAAGAGTATTCCATACACGTCCAACTACTTCTCTTTGCACTCAACAGTATCCCATACACGTCATATCAGTTCTAGTGAACTCTGAACTCAAGAGAAGTCCATACACGTCCTACTACTTCTCTAGTGAACTCTGAACTCAAGAGTATTCCATACACGTCCAACTACTTCTCTAGTGAACTCTGAACTCAAGAGAAGTCCATACACGTCCTATCACTTCTAGTGAACTCTGAACTCAAGAGAAGTCCATACACGTCCTACTACTTCTCTAGTGAACTCTGAACTCAAGAGTATTCCATACACGTCCAACTACTTCTCTAGTGAACTCTGAACTCAAGAGAAGTCCATACACGTCCTATCACTTCTAGTGAACTCTGAACTCAAGAGAAGTCCATACACGTCCCACTACTTCTAGTGCACTGAAAGATGTTTAGTGTGCGGGTTGGTTTTTTCCTATTACCAGTGTCCCTCACCATCAGGCGGACCTACTCCGATTTCTGAGGTACTTGTAATTTACGTCCTCAAGTCAAGGACGAGAAGTCAACAGTTTATTCCAACTGACCGCAACCTCGGCATCAGCACATGGGAAAATTAAGAGTGAGTGCGGTTATTCATATGGCCTTGCCGATCTCCATCACGGATTAATATAAGCCATGTTTGGAACTCAGGGATTATCAATAGCATGTGTACTAAAGACACTTACTTATCATATGCCACGATATTGTTGCCCATTCATTCATTCATTCATTCATTCATTCATTCATTCATTCATTCATTCATTCATTCATTCGGTAGCATGTCCTTTGCAGAACCTCGCTCCTTTAACCACCCTCCAGATAACTGCTCTATCACAAGCACAATGTCCCACGTCCGATACACCCATCTGGAGATCATCCACCACATCCTGCACGCATCTTCTCTTTGGCCTTCCTCTTCCTCTCTTCCCAGGCATATACCCGTCTATTATTGTTCTCTCCAAACTTTCATGCCGTTCAAGTGACCAAAATATATCAATCTCGAAGTATTGATGCATTTGTTCATTTCTTTACCCAAGATATTTTTAGAACTCGTATATAGCATTTATATTCAAAAGCATTTATGCGTTGTTCAGAGTGTTTAGTAAATGTCCACGTCTCACAGGCGTATGTTGCAATGGGAAAGATGCATGCTCTTAGCAATCTAATTATTGTAGTTCTATCTGTCTCACTGCATAATGTATTGTTGCCCGTGTGTCACAATATTGTTTAAAACACAAACACAATCACAGGATTTGTCAACGTGTTGTCTTGTAAACTGACTTCAGCACAATGTGTCAGTGGAACTGATGTTAATGGTCATGTGATGTTTGCCTGTATTCATTCATTCATTCATTCATTCATTCATTCATTCATGTCATTTGCAGCACCTCGATCCCATATCAACCCTCCGGAAAACCTCTCGATCATAAGCGAGATGTCCCGCGTCCGATACACCCATCCGGAGATCATCGGCCACATTCTGCACCCATCTTCTCTTTGGTCTTCCTCTTCCTCTTTTCCCGGGCATATACCCCTCCATTATTGATCTCTCCAAACTTTCCTGAAGTTTCAAGTGACCAAAATATTTCAAACATAAATGATTAATCCTTTAGAAGAATATGGAATAGATCAAGTCACCCGATTGCTGAACACAATATATGATACCGGAAATATGCCTTCTGAATTATATAATTCTGTGTTTATTGCAATTTCAAAGAAATCAGGAGCCTTGGAATGTGATCAACAAAGAACACTTAGTATAATGAGCCACATCACGAAGATTTTGCTGAGAATTGTCATGCAAAGAGTGGGGAAGAAAATACAACCTGAAATAGGAGAAGAACAATTTGGGTTTGTATTAGGCAAGGGTACAGTAAATGCTGTGTTTATGCTGCGATCAGTTATTGAAATGTTCTTTAGAAGTAAACAAAGATATACATCTTTGCTTATTGACTACGCAAAGGATTTGGATATAGTAAGACATGTCAACATGGTAGAGATGCTTGCAGATCTACAAATTGATGGGTAAGCCCACTAAGGTTATTTACACATGTAAGCAAGGAAAATAGTCTCTACACCCACAACAGAGGAAACATCTAACATATCAACATATGGGCATTTAACATATAGGCATCTAACATATCACCATAGCGAAATTTTAATTACCAAATTATGGACGTCTACCATACCGACATATGAACCTAGAATATATCAATATATAGACATCTAACATATCAATATATAGACATCTAACATATCAACGTATGACATCTATCATATTCCGACTTCTAAAATATCAACGTAGAGACATTTTAAATACCAAATTATGGACATCTATAATACCTGGATGGCTTGGCCACGTAGCATGGTCGAGACAGGAACAGGGAGCTGATCCAAGGCTCTGGTGATCGAGTGGGATGGCAAAACATGACCGCCCACGATTATCGGCATGGCACATGATGGATGAATGGACCATACCGACATATGGACATCTAATATATTAATACAGGACATCTGGCTATCAGTATATGGACATTTAACATATCGACGTATATACATCTAACATATCACCATGCGGACATCTGACATACCAACAGATGGACATCTAGCATAGCACACGGTGGATATTTAACATATCAACATATGGATATCTTACATATCAACATATGGACATTTAACATACCAACATATGGACATCTAACATATAAACAGATGGACATCTTACATATCAACAGATGGACATCTTACATATCAACAGATGGACATCTTACATATCAACATATGGACATTTAACATATCAAGAGATGGACATCTAACATATCAACATATGGACATCTAACATATCAACATATAGACATCTAAAATGTCAACCTATGCACATCTAACATATCAACACGTGGACATCTAACATATCAACAGGTGGACATGTAACCTATTAATATACGGACATCTAATATATCAACATATGGACATCTAACATATCAACATATGGACATCTAGGGAGGTTAAGACTATATGTGTAGGAAGTGTGGATGTTGTCAGCTTACAGACTGGGTGAATATACAACTGTGGCTATAGATTTCGACGGTCAGAGATCCTTCTGTTAGCATCATAATAAATGTACTCGTCATTTAAACACATGAGCCATTAACAATATGCTGCACGATTTATTGCCTGGAACATTCGATGCATTTAGTCAGGTATATAAATAATAGTTTCATTAAAATACTTAAAACTCAAAGTCACAGGTACTGAAGTTGAGTACGAAGCACGTATGGGAAGCCATCAGTGCTAAGATTTTGTTTCCTGACTCAAATCGACTCAACTCTCAGATATTATTCGAATGAGGTGATAACACGTTGCCGTGGGGATAACAAAATGCCGTGGGGATAACGAAGTGCCGTGAGGATAATAAATGCTCCACATTCGAGCAATACCTGAGAGTACGTGTTTTAAGTATGTCAGTCAAGGTGTAATTCATGTCTTATCTTTAAATGCTATGTAAGTCTGCGGTATGCACCTGACGAGATGCAGCCAAATATGCCAGGCAATAAATCGTGCAACATATTGTTTCGGCTCGTGTCTTTAACATCATAATAGTTGTCAGCAAACCAGCCAGCCAGCCAGTCAGTCAGCCAGTCATGGTTCCAACCTCACCGCAAAGTACTACCCATAATTGCTCCCTTCAGGAGACAACGAATGCCAAACTAAATGCTCCTCACTGCGGCATGTGAAAAATGAGATAGACAGCAGACCTGACAAGCCAATAATAATATAGTTAGTAGCACGCTAGCGTATGCATGCATAAGGCATGGTTGTTGATGATGAAGGTGATGATTCACAGCATACCGTTATTGGGATAAGTTAGCTAAAGTTAACAATACAGTTACAGATTATTCAACTTACGTGTAGATTATATAAAAATAAAACACATACAAAGATAAATAAAACGCCGATCTGATTTTATTTACGTAGAACAGATTGTTGCCCGTGTCTCCAGGTAACTAAGTACCATCTTTGGTGCTCTTAAGTTTCAGTACGGGATTTCCCTAGTTTAGTCTTTGGTGCGCATGATCAATATCCTCATCACCATCTTCTTGCTTTTCTTTTTTTCCTACTGCATTTGCAACGAAGCGTCCCAGAGTCCAGGTAGATGTAATCCGCTGTGTTTGTGTTTCTGTTTTCTTGCTGCTTGTACTAAGTCATATTTGATGCCTTGAATATCTTTTTCACTCCATCTATCCAACTGTTTCTAGGTTGGCCTCTCGTCTTGTATATCGATGTTCTCAAGTACTAGTTGATCGCTGGTTTATGACCGAATCATTTAATTCTCTTTGATGTTGAATAAAGTCAGTAATGGGTTTTGTCTCAAAACTTGTTCTTAGTTTATCATTTGTCTCTCTATCTCTTCTTGTTTCTCCAGTTGAGTGTCTTTCTCATCTCATACTACATGAAGTATATACATGAAGTATATATGAAGCCCATAATCGGGCACTCTCACGAAGTTTATACTTCACCTCGACACCGCAAGGTACAAGAGGAACATGATGAGATGAGATGAGACTACATGAAGTGATTTTACGCCTGTGTGTTTCTATGACTGTCAATGTCTGACATTCACACAGTAACGGGAAGAATAAAGCGTCTATCAGCGACTTTACTGTATGCATGTTGGTAGCATGATGTTTTAAGGAGAGATGATATTTAATAGTTGTTGTTTGCATTCTGAATACTCGTTTCTAAAACACAATCTAGACTTCAACACTCTATGAAAACACGGCCAGGAGGCTTGTATTCTCCCACATGTTGAAATGATGTTCCATGTATCCATTCATCATGTGCCATGCCGATAAGCGTGGGCGGTCATGTTTTGCCATCTCACTCGATCACAAGAGTCGTGGATCAGCTCCGTATTCCTGTCTCGACCATGCCACGAGGCCAAGCCATCCAGGTATTTACTTCTCGGTCTTCCCCTTGATCTCTTCCCTTCGATCTTGCCAGTTGTCACCAAATTCTCCAATTCATTTCTTCTCATAACATGCCCACAAAATTTTGACTGTCTGCGTCTAATGTTTCTAATCAGTTTACCATCTTCATTTGTTTCTTGAATGATGTGTTCATTGGTTTTTCTGTCTGTCCATGGTATTCTTTGCATTTTCTTCAGAAACCACATTTTCACAGCCATCAGATGTTTTTTTTTCTGTTTTTCTTTTTTCTTTTCAGCTTGTCTGTCATTTGTCTAAGCTTCACATCCATACAAAAGTGAAGGTTCTATGTTGCACTTCAACACTCTTTTTTTCGTTTTAATTGTTAATAATATAATATTATACATTATACTGCACTGGTTTGACGTCACAATGTAATACGCCACTTGCAGAACAACGTTCTCATCATAGGCAACAAAACGCATTCTCCATCCTTTACCAACTCTCTTGCCTCAGACATGTTCATGAGCATAGCTTCTTCTATGTCATGTGTCAATCCCCGTACCAGTCCACCCCTGCCTCAGACATGTTCATGAGCATAGCGTCTTCTATGTCATGTGTCAATCACCGTGCAAGTCCTTGCCTCAGACATGGTCATGAGCATAGCGTCTTCTATGTCATGTGTCAGTCCCCGTGCAAGTCCTTGCCTCAGACATGTTCATGAGCATAGCGTCTTCTATGTCATGTGTCAGTCCCCGTGCAAGTCCTTGCCTCAGACATGTTCATGAGCATAGCTTCTTCTATGTCATGTGTCAGTCCCCGTGCAAGTCCTTGCCTCAGACATGTTCATGAGCATAGCGTCTTCTATGTCATGTGTCAATCACCGTACCAGTCCACCCCTTGCCTCAGACATGTTCATGAGCATAGCGTCTTCTATGTCATGTGTCAGTCCCCGTGCAAGTCCTTGCCTCAGACATGTTCATGAGCATAGCGTCTTCTATGTCATGTGTCAGTCCCCGTGCAAGTCCTTGCCTCAGACATGTTCATGAGCATAGCTTCTTCTATGTCATGTGTCAGTCCCCGTGCAAGTCCCTTGCCTCAGACATGTTCATGAGCATAGCGTCTTCTATGTCATGTGTCAGTCCCGTACCAGTCTACCCCTGCCTCAGACATGTTCATGAGCATAGCGTCTTCTATTTCATGTGTCAGTCCCCGTGCAAGTCCTTGCCTCAGACATGTTCATGAGCATAGCGTCTTCTATGTCATGTGTCAGTCCCCGTGCAAGTCCTTGCCTCAGACATGTTCATGAGCATAGCGTCTTCTATGTCATGTGTCAGTCCCCGTGCAAGTCCTTGCCTCAGACATGTTCATGAGCATAGCGTCTTCTATGTCATGTGTCAATCCCCGTACCAGTCCACCCCTGCCTCAGACATGTTCATGAGCATAGCGTCTTCTATGTCATGTGTCAGTCCCCGTGCAAGTCCTTGCCTCAGACATGTTCATGAGCATAGCGTCTTCTATGTCATGTGTCAGTCCCCGTGCAAGTCCTTGCCTCAGACATGTTCATGAGCATAGCGTCTTCTATGTCATGTGTCAGTCCCCGTGCAAGTCCTTGCCTCAGACATGTTCATGAGCATAGCTTCTTCTATGTCATGTGTCAGTCCCCGTGCAAGTCCTTGCCTCAGACATGTTCATGAGCATAGCGTCTTCTATGTCATGTGTCAGTCCCCGTACCAGTCTACCCCTGGCCTCTTTCCCTAAAAGCATTCCGTCCTACACTGTCCTGTCATAGCAACTGTCGCCTTTAATATGACCAAAGGTTTTCGATTTCCCAAACATGGTGCTGTTTATATTGTTTGGCGTCGCAAGGACATTCTCTGCCATAGGTGGAGTAAGGACAACCATTCTCTGCGCTAGTTTATGTAACAACCTTAGGCAAGCCAGAGTAACTGTAGAAATTCTGTTGTAGAAACTGTTGATTTCTTGGCAAGATTACGCTCAGTAGTTTGCCATTGCTTTCTTAACGACCGGCTCCATAATCTCATAAGTCACTGGCGCGACTCGAATTGCTTCCAATTCTCGTGCGCTCTCGTCAACCACGAGAGTATTCGAGGTTACGGAGAAAGCTGCTAAGGCCTCAGCCAGGGAGACCGGCTGCCCATGTCCTACTTTACACAAATCAGACTGAGAATCAGCGCATGTGTGCTATTGGTTTGTCGGGGCTGCTGTCTATTCGACTTTTCACATGAAACAGTGAGGAGAAATTTGCGTTATATATGCCGGCTCTGTAATGAAGCGATTATGGGTAGCCCATTGCCATGAAGTTGGAATGACTGCTCTGGTACTTCTATTGTCAGGTGTCTATCTTAATGCTGCTGTGATGGTCTCCACATGCATTATCATATTTGAGGTTATAGACCTATATCTCCTCCACCTCTATTCTCATAATTGAGGTTATATAGATGCATCGCATCCACCTCCATTTTCATAATTGTGGTTATAGACTTGTATTTTCTCCACCTCCATTCTCATACTTGAGGTTGTAGACCTGTATCTCCTCCACTTCCATTCTCATACTTGAGGTTGTAGACCTGTATCTCCTCCACCTCCATTCTCATACTTGAGGTTGTAGACCTGTATCGCCTCCACCTCCTTTCTCATACTTGGAGGTTGTAGACCTGTATCTCCTCCACCTCCATTCTCATACTTGAGGTTGTAGACCTGTATCTCCTCCATCTCCATTCTCATACTTAAGGTTGTAGACCTGTATCTCCTCCACTTCCATTCTCATACTTGAGGTTGTAGACCTGTATCTCCTCCACCTCCATTCTCATACTTGAGGTTGTAGACCTGTATCGCCTCCAACTCCTTTCTCATACTTGAGGTTGTAGACCTGTATCTCCTCCACCTCCATTCTCATACTTGAGGTTGTAGACCTGTATCTCCTCCATCTCCATTCTCATACTTGAGGTTGTAGACCTGTATCTCCTCCACCTCCATTCTCATACTTGAGGTTGTAGACATGTATCTCCTCGACCTCCATTCTCATACTTGAGGTTGTAGACCTGTATCTCCTCCACCTCCTTTCTCATACTTGAGGTTGTAGACCTGTATCTCCTCCACCTCCATTCTCATACTTGAGGTTGTAGACCTGTATCTCCTCCACCTCCATTCTCATACTTAAGGTTGTAGACCTGTATCTCCTCCACTTCCATTCTCATACTTGAGGTTGTAGACCTGTATCTCCTCCACCTCCATTCTCATACTTGAGGTTGTAGACCTGTATCGCCTCCACCTCCTTTCTCATACTTGAGGTTGTAGACCTGTATCTCCTCCACCTCCATTCTCATACTTGAGGTTGTAGACCTGTATCTCCTCCATCTCCATTCTCATACTTGAGGTTGTAGACCTGTATCTCCTCCACCTCCTTTCTCATACTTGGAGGTTGTAGACCTGTATCTCCTCCACCTCCATTCTCATACTTGAGGTTGTAGACCTGTATCTCCTCCATCTCCATTCTCATACTTGAGGTTGTAGACCTGTATCTCCTCCACTTCCATTCTCATACTTGAGGTTGTAGACCTGTATCTCCTCCACCTCCATTCTCATACTTGAGGTTGTAGACCTGTATCGCCTCCACCTCCTTTCTCATACTTGAGGTTGTAGACCTGTATCTCCTCCACCTCCATTCTCATACTTGAGGTTGTAGACCTGTATCTCCTCCACCTCCATTTTCGTACTTGAGGTTGTAGACCTGTATCGCCTCCACCTCCATTCTCATACTTGAGGTTGTAGACCTGTATCTCCTCCACCTCCATTCTCATACTTGAGGTTGTAGACCTGTATCTCCTCCACTTCCATTCTCATACTTAAGGTTGTAGACCTGTATCTCCTCCACCTCCATTCTCATACTTAAGGTTGTAGACCTGTATCTCCTCCACCTCATTCTCATACTTGAGGTTGTAGACCTGTATCGCCTCCACCTCCATTCTCATACTTGAGGTTGTAGACCTGTATCTCCTCCACCTCCATTCTCATACTTGAGGTTGTAGACCTGTACCTCCTCCACCTCCATTTTCGTACTTGAGGTTGTAGACCTGTATCGCCTCCACCTCCATTCTCATACTTGAGGTTGTAGACCTGTATCTCCTCCACCTCCATTCTCATACTTGAGGTTGTAGACCTGTATCGCCTCCACCTCCATTCTCATACTTGAGGTTGTAGACCTGTATCGCCTCCACCTCCATTCTCATACATGAGGTTATATACCTGTATCGCTTCCACCTCCATTTTCATAAATGACGTTATATACCTGTATCGCCTCCACCTCCATTCTCATACATGAGGTTATATACCTGTATCGCTTCCACCTCCATTTTCATAAATGACGTTATATACCTGTATCGCCTCCACCTCCATTCTCATACTTGAGGTTGTAGACCTGTATTGCCTCCACCTCCATTCTCATACTTGAGGTTGTAGACCTGTATTATCTCCACCTCCATTCGCATACATGAGGTTATATACCTGTATCGCTTCCACCTCCATTCTCATACTTGAGGTTGTAGACCTGTATTATCTCCACCTCCATTCTCATACATGAGGTTATATACCTGTATCGCTTCCACCTCCATTCTCATACTTGAGGTTGTAGACCTGTATTATCTCCACCTCCATTCTCAAATACACTTTGATGGGAAAGACTTTAGACTTGTAAACAACATATATTGGAAGCAACAAGCTGCCATAAGGATTGATAATGAAGTAGGTCAATATCTATCAAAGAAATGTGTGTGACGGAGATGTGTAATGTCTCCAGATCTCTGCACTGTGAAAATATTTTCAGAAATGTATAAGCGATGAAAGGAATCATAATTGGAAGAAGAAACAGCAATAACATCAGATATGCAGATGATTCAGTTTTGAATGCAGACAATGTGCAGGAGTTTCAACATTTAGTAGATGCGGTTGTTGCACACAGTGAACAACAAAGGTTAGAATTAAATTGTAAGAAGACACATATTATGGTTGTCACTAGGAAGAACGAAATACCACAATGTAATATACAAGTAAATAGGAATATTCTTAAACAAGTGAATCGGTACTATTATCTCGGAACAGTCATAGCATCTGATGGGAGATGCCTTGATGAGATTAGAAAAAGAATCATCATGGTGAAGGTAGCCGTTTGCAAGATGAAAAACATACTAACCAATAAAAAGATGTCAATTGCTACGAGAAAAATAGTGTTGAGGTGCAATATAGTCAGTACTTTTGTATGGATGTGAAGTGTGGACAATAAGCAGTCAAGCTGAAAAAAATATCTGATGGCTGTGGACATGTGGTTTCTGATGAGAATGCAAAGAATACATGGACAGACAGAAAAAAATAACGACCAAATCCTTCAACAAACTAATGAAAATCGTAAACCGATTAGAGAAATTGGATGTAGACAATCAAAATGTTTTGGACATGTTATGAGAAGAAAAAACATAGAGAACTTGGTGACAATGGCAAGATCGGGGGAAGAGGGCAATGGAAAATCAGAGAAGTAAATACATGGATTGCTTGGCCACATAGCACAGTCGAAACAAAAACACTGAGCTGATCCACGACTCTGGTGATCGAGTGAAATGGCCAATCATAATCGCCCACGCTTACCGACATGGAACATGATGGATGGATTGAACAATGACACCTGTTTAGATATCTCCAGCGGGTTATGTGTCAAAGTACAAATGTTTCTGCTGAGGGACGCTGCCATCATCTGGAGTTGATAGGTTCGAATCCAAGCACGATAAATGTAGCTTTCAATATGTATGGTGTCTAATGTGTCTTCTAATCGTACAACTTCCTTCTGCGTCTATGAGCGCCATACAATACTTGCGAATTTCTGAATGAGCTATCTTAGTGGCTTTAAGGGATCTCCAATATGTATGGCTTTAATACTATAATTACCTGATGTACGCTTCTCCTGTGTGGTTGGCTAGGGATCCATCCCTCTCTCCTGTGTGGTTGGCTAGGGATCCATCCCTCTCTCCTGTGTGGTTGGCTAGGGATCCATCCCTCTCTCCTGTGTGGTTGGCTAGGGATCCATCCTTCTCTCCTGTGTATCTGCATGGTAGGAATTGTCTGCCCGACGGTTTCTTTTGCTCGCGCCATTCATGATCTTCCTCTCTGTAAACGCTTTCATTAGACATCATGCAGGTGATCATTTACTGGATGTCTGTCATCACTGGCAACTTGCATGTAGGTCTTGGCTTTTGCTATTGCGTGCCTCGCCTTCATCGATGTTAGCCTCTTAATTCTGATCGGGGTATAATCAAGTACCCTCCAAGACGATTAAACTTCCTAGCTATATGCTTGTTAAACCAGAACTGTTTATCAACGACGCTAGGAAATTAAACCACATCCGCACAGTCTGCCTTAGGAAGCTATTGAAGATTAAATGGCAAGACAAGATCCCAGACACTGAAGTCCTAAATAGAGCGTCCATGCCCAGTATCCACACTCTACTAATATAGAATCAGATTCGCTGGGTTGGTCACTTAACTCGCATGCCAGATCAAAGGCTCCCTAAACGAATGTATTGGTTTTTTTTTTTTTACTGCGAGCTGCGTTGTGATAAACGCTCCCATGGCGGTCAGAGGAAACGCTTTAAAGAAAATCTGGAAATCTCACTAAAAGATTTCGGAATTCATCATACCACCTGGGAGACTGCTGCCAATGATCGAAATTCGTGGCGTACATCATTACGAAAAGGTGCAGTAACTTGTGAAGCAACCGTGACTGCAAGTTCTGTGAAGAAAAAATCATTGCAGGATATACTCCTCCTGGAACGTCAAGCATTCTTTTCCCACATTGTCAAATAACATTTCAAGCCACAATAGGCCTTATCAGCCATCTTACGAACTCATGGCTCCATACTTTCAGCCCCACTGGATGAAATGAATAGTCATCATCATTCTTGATGGACAAACAACAGATGTATAGTAATTGTCGTATATTGTATAGTGAAACATTGTTGTACAACTGTACGTTTAATTGATAGTGTACATTGTAAATTGTTTCGAGGAATAGAGAGACTGAACCTAAGGCAGTGTTATGTTAATCACGATGTGTTGAGTTTGTTCTAAATAGGTAGTCTCAATGGTCTGTACAGAGTGGACAATCTAAAATATAACTAAATATAATAAGAGAAATGTCTATAAAGATAAGATCAAGACCAATCATCTCTAGAGATATAAATTGATCGCCATAGAATTTTGGGTCATGTGCCATGTGTCAACTTGAAGCTCATGGCACGATGGAATATGGTCACGCTGAGGGACGTGACAATCGTGGATTGTGGATCACGAGAGGCACGCTGAGGTTATCACCGGAGCAAATAAAGACAGGTCGAGAAGGTGACAAGGACAATTAGTATAACAGTGTAATATAAGACGAAGGCCGGTCGTTTGGTTGTTGATAAAACGTTTATTGGCTTAACTTAACAAAGCTTCGATGTACACCTCCATTCGCTACTCAAGCTGGGTTCTAACTGCCCATACCAACCCAATACGTCACGATTGAGCATCTCCCCCCCCTTTCAGTCTCAATGCTCAATCGTGCTGTATCTGGGTTTCCACTAGATCCCAATACTGTTACACCTCCCCATGTTTAATAAAGAATTTTCCTTATAAAGGAAAAATCTTTACTCTAAATCCCCCTACTCCATTCCCTCTTTGTCTTCTAACCTATGCTAAAACCAAGTTTGAGTAAACAATACATCTTTTACTCTTCTCCCAGTGACATGGTCTGCCAACAACCTCCCCATATACTTCTTCTTCGCCTTTTATTTATATAATACCACGGTTAATCCAACCAGTCCTTCTTTCCTTTTTATTTCCCCAACATTATATAATCAACCCACTTCTTCTTCGTTCTTGGTCCTTCAACCAAACATAACATATTTACATATAACATTTCAAATTCAGTTTATAATACATCATAACTCCATAACACGTTTTCTTAAATACTCCTTCTCCACTTCAATAAGCAATCCGCTTTCCACTTCAAACGCTGATACCAACTCCTTATTCTTATCACCAACACTACTAATTCCCCACTTTCAACTAACCTGAAATCACTTTCATACGATAGGAAGATAAAGAATCGGTGGCCACCGGAACTCAAAAGAAGAAATAGAACTCTTTCAAAACAACATTCACCTAAATCACACACCCCTTTACACCCCCATGTTCCTTGAGAATTTATGCAATAAATTCTAAACCACTATATCTCCAGTACCACTCATTATGGTAACAGTTTACGCTGCTATCTACAGCATCAATTACCAACCATCATCCAAAAATATTCTTCACTTCACTACCTACCCTCATTGTAATGTAAACCATAAAACACATCCCGAAGACACAATTAAAAAGGTCTATTATCCCTTAAGACCTCCTCCAACACAACACCTCACATAACCTCATCACCTCGTATAAGTAATCTTCTCCAATACCTCAGGTTCACTCTTAATGTCCATTTCTTATGGGCATATCTACTAAAATGCTCCACTTATGCCGTTATCAACAGCAACCTAGTAACCTTGAAATCTCCCCTTAAATATTAACCATCAAACACAACATTGTAATCTGACCCACTTATAAACATTTACACCCTGCCCAGGCTATGTAACCCAATGTCTCTCTAAAATCTTCCACCTCTCCTATTCATAATTCATGCCGTAATCTACAGCAGCGAAAATAACCACTTATGTCTGTGACTGCTTGTAATCAACTTTAATCTCAGTCCTTTTATTACTGACCCATAAACACTCCATGTCCTTATGTCTCCCCTCTGTTCATTTCTCATTTACACCCTAACACCTCTTTATTATTGTACTGTTATCTACAGTGTCTAGTCAAACATGGATCCAATTCATGTTTACTCTTTGTCTGGGGTAATTTTCTTATTCTTCTATAACCCCGCAATCTCGTGTATATCATGGTTCTTCTGAACCCCCGGAAACTATGTTCAAAACTTTTCTCATCTTTACCCCACTGAATATATTCATTAATCTTTTTCTTCTCCCATGTGGTTTCTAATCCCATATTTTTTCTAATTAATGCTTACTTTAGTGTATCTCTAACCTTTCCCATAACCATCCCCGGTATATGTTTCCACTTCTTCATAAGCCCATCAACCTCACTATGCTGATTATCCCAGTATATATACCCATGAAGTTATTCTTCACAAAGAGAATGTGTCTCTCTATTAGCTCACAGTAGTTTATTATAACTTTCTGAACGAAGGGTCCTAATTACAGCCCCCTGTATTGTCTTTATTCTCGACAAAAACCCTATAATTTAAACATAACTTAATTAATTACTATTTAACACACAAAACAGTGAAATAAAATCACAACAGGACATCAAATCCCCCCCAAATTTTTTGTAACATTCATTTATGTTTCCCCGCAATTCAACTAAAAGTATGATGATGATAGTGATGATGATGGTGACGATGATTAAAATAATACAACATACATCCTAATCTATTTTTTTTTTCTACTACTACTGGTCTCTTTTACGGACCAGTAGTTTACACATGAAAGTCTAAGGACACAATATCCCTACTCTAAAATAATTACAATCAATTTTACAGGACCAAATCAAGCAAAATTAACTTTATATATATGAGGCATTGTAAGCTCAATTACAATAAATACAACTGTCTTCTCACTAAAGGGAAGGTTTTCAAAAAAAAATATAATTTCCTTCAAATTATTACGTAAAGTGACCCAGCAACATTGGCCTCCTTTGCTAACCAATGTAACACCTATCTATTTAGGCAAGTCAAAACAATTCAATACCAAGCATTAATGCCAAAATACGTATATACATATATACAAATATCTATCTGTTATCTACAGACCATCATAATGCGGAACCATACTTGTTCCCCTCCAAGCAAAATCACTACTCAACAACTGACCATTCCTTTTTCTGGAAGTCCAACATTGATTATCTCCCCTCACAATTTTCTATCCTGTTCCAGCCTCACTCCTAATACGTCATCACATCCAAAATATCCTCTTAATCCAGCACTGTAAACTACAGGTCGACACATTTATTATGTGGCGATTATTCCAATGTCATCTCAATGTACCAGCCGTCAATATAAACTGTACCTGTGGCTCGATACACTAATTGTTTCCCTTGGCTTTGTACCAAACTTCTTAATCACTACTGTTAACTACAGTATCTTCATCCTCCTACGTCCAACAAAACTTTGTCTACCTAGTATAGACCTCTCACCAACACATCTACTTCCTGTCCTGACAACTAATTCAACCTTTAAGTTTCTCATCTATCCGACGCAATTAATATTTCATTCTTTTGCATCAGTACTTTCTGTATCTCAGCACCATTACCTCAATTCTCTCTTATCCTTTTCACATCGTGACGACAGTCAAACCAGTCGAAACACCCTTTCTAATTTTCATTTACCTCACCTTGTTTACCTTCGTATCTTACACTCCTATTTATCAGGATTCTTTCGGAACAGCAACTCATGTCCTGATAACTGACAACGGGCCTCATTTTTCTCACATCTCCGTATTAGTCACTCCTGCTTCGGCATGTTCCTGTCAAAAATACTAAAGATGTTTTGTGAATTGTCAGTCAGAATATTAACTCTCTGTCATACGACTTCTATAATTTCCTTCCAAGATCACACATTCCAAACAAAAGACATCACAGTTTAGCACAAACAAAACAGAGGCGACGACTATAGCTAAAGAAGAACAACAACAATTCAGCTAAACGAAACGAAACAAATGATATTGACAACAGGTGTAACCAGGCTGTTCAATTCTCTGGACTTATCAATCACTCTTCTCATATTCACACGGACAATGATACACAACCTCGCTCTCATCTCACGACTACTTTTGCATCACGACAAATCTAACGTCTCTTCTATTACTACAAAAAGCTCTTTAGACGCCACCTCCACATTCCATCAATCATTCACCACATATCAACACGTATTGATCTCCTCAAAACACATTGACACAAGACATGTTAACGCCACTCTTATATTTTATCTATGTATTTTACTTATGCGACGTCATCACACCTCTCTCTAACTTCCTTCATCACGACGAACACCTGTCTGACTACGGTTATACTCACGTATGAACGCCGCACAACTAGACGAATTTTTCCAGAGGACTCTCTCAATTCACTGCTTTCTTATATCTCTACTTCTATACGAAGGTCAGACCCTATACATGACACTCTCGCAAGTTATATTGTTTTCACAGCACTATCTACTATCTCTTCAAAACAAACCTCATTCCAACAGATCCCTAATCTCGTAACTATCCTTCTATACTTCTTCACACACAACTACTACAGTCTCAACTGTCACATTCAACTGTCTACTTTACACACAGGATATTCAGTACTTTCTCAATCTATATCTCTTTACCATTCAGTCTCGGTTCACCTATCAACAATACTATTCTTCTCAAACCAACAAACAAAACTATCTTGGACATCACGTCATAGCTCTGAGTCAAACTATTTCTAATACTTATTTTATCTCTCACCCTCTACTAATTCTATGCTGTATCTACTCTATTTTAGTCATATAGTGTGTCCAAGTTGAACACTTCACTGTCTCTCAATACATTAACTCGTCTTTCACTTATAATGTCATCTTCACTATCTGTTGTCAAGTTA
Organism: Cepaea nemoralis; assembly: GCA_014155875.1. Taxonomy (NCBI): domain Eukaryota; kingdom Metazoa; phylum Mollusca; class Gastropoda; order Stylommatophora; family Helicidae; genus Cepaea; species Cepaea nemoralis. Next base: position 5,096 of record JACEFZ010022097.1, on the reverse strand, counting down.
CTAAAGTACTCAGGTCTTAAGGTCCTAAGATCTTCTATTTTACTTAAGTCACTTTCTGTCGTTGAATAAATTTCCGCTAACTGTCTACCACTATTCTTCTTCTTAAATTTCTTATTTATGTTAGTCTGTTCACTGTTTTCTGTGTACCTTACGTAACGTTTGTACCTTCCCATCTCGTCTTCCGATGACACACTAATAATAGTTCCCACATCAGAGTCACCATAGTTTACTGCAAACACGTCGGCTCTATTCCTATTGTCGTCCCTAAAACGTCTGACTTTCTTTCTCTTTCTCGGTCTTCGTCCCTTAGCTTTCCCTACTGTCTTGTCATATAAACCCGTATTTTGTTTCAAAGAATCACTACCCAAAACTCTGTCCGTCTGTCTACCAGCAACTACTCCATATGATGGAAGATCACGCCTCGATTCAGGACCTGCCCGTAGTGTAACACTCTCCTTCTCCGAATCATCTGTAATAATATCTGATTCAGCATCACTATAATATTCAGGTGTGGGAATATCTTCTCCATAACTTGAACTTTGACAGCTAATATTCCTACACCATTTGGGAATTAGTTTCTTGTCTATAGCTGAAGAAGTTGACATGGTACTACCTCTATTTACAACCATACTAACACTTTTCTTCATTGACTTCCTTTCGTCCTTGGTCCTTGTCTGTCCATCTTTCCCAACTTCAACCTTGTCTCTCTTAGTCAAATGAGTAGGTTTTGACTGATTCTCTATGAAATCAGTTTGAGTTCCCTTTGTCATCTTGCTGACTGATTGTACCTGAGTCTGCGTACTACTTTCTATCGTATTACCTGCTTGTGTCTGCGTCTCTCTATTTCTTTTCTTTACTACTACCGTCGTCTTCTTTTCCTGTCTACTAGTCACATTCGCAACCATTTTAGGACTAGTCTGTATTTTATTTACAGGTTCAACTCTGTCTCTTACACCTGAGTTTAGATATTGTCTTTGTCTTTTTTCAAACCATTCACCACGTTTTTTCCTAGCGCTTACAGTATAGGATGGCCAACTCCTATAACAGTCTTTCTCATGCCCATTTCTGTATCTCTGATCATTGTACCAGCTCCTAGCCTTAGTCATCCTTGGACTAACATAAATGCTTCTATATTGCCCTCTATTTTCATCAACTAGTGGCTGTCCTCGGCTATTCTTGTTCTCCTTACCTCTTACATTGCTCTGTAACCAGTGTACAAAACATTCTACCTCGCTGACTGCCACCTTTAATTCTCCTAACCATGCAGTCACGTGTTCTAAGTCTCTGCTCAAGTACATTTTTACTCTTTACGCTATCTCAGCCGAAATAATTCTCAACTGTGTCGTGATGAATCTGCTCTGCTGAATTATTCCTAAGGTATCCTGTTCCGCTATGCTGAAAAAAAAATAGTAAAACAAAGCAAGCAACCAATCACACAATCATGATTTCCCAAATCCCAACCAGCACAATTCAGTTGGTTATAATATTGTAAGATATTACATTAACCAGAAGAAGCACCAACGATGTCCTGTCTGAGCATAGGAAGAATGAACCCTGTCCTTAATAAGAAACTCAAATTTGTGGCAATCAGAAGGTTCTTTGTAGATATTGTAGACCAATATAATGTCCTGTACTCCACTCTAGTTAAGAAATTCGGAACCTCACGGGAGACCTCGAAATATACAACTCTGAGTCTATTTCCTAAATTAATCCGTTACCTTCAGTTCAGTTCAACCAACCAGATCCCGCATTAGGTGAAACTTAGTCTCAGAATTCAGGTGGTGGAGATCAGATACCACTTCTCTTCCCTCAGGTATTTTCGTCCTTCTCTTGGGCTGCCAGAAAATTTTTCAACCCCTGGTCGGGTCACATCTCATGGGCTGCCGGAAAATCTTCGACCCCTGGTTGGGTCCCTTCCTTGATTCTCAGGTGGGTACTTCAACGTCGTTTTGGAATGGGTCATAGGATTAACAAGGCCCAAAAATGGATCAGGTGTTTGGGTCGTAGGATGACAAGGCCCCAGAAATGGATCAGGATCAGCCAAGGCCCAGCGATAATTGCGTGTCTTAAGAACTTATGGCCCGATCAAACGATCATGCTGTCCTGACAACTCCTGATTAGCTCTTTAACTTTGAGCAACTGAAATTGCTGGTTTGCCTAAACTTTCAGGACAGGATCACTCCTGGTCAATCAAAATGATGTAAGGCAGCGGCTTTGATGGCTCTTGCTAACAGTCAAACTGCAGAAGGGCGGCCATACAAACTTTCTTCACCGTGACCTCTGCAAAACGGCTGGTATAACAAACTTCTTATCTGAAGTCTTAAAAAAAGACTTACAAAGGACCACTCCTGGGCGAGCTTTTGGCCTCTGTATTCAGATATTATTACTATCTCGTCTTATAACTTGCTGGCCATCTTTTGGTGCGGCTGTTATCAGGTTCAATAATTGTTCTTTCACGTGCCGCTAGTATTTTGTTTGTTTGTTTACTTCTTGAATCTTTCCGCGACGTTATTCAATTCCGACTTTGCATTATTTTGTCTTTCTCATCCTCAGGTTCGCATCCTGGTCAAGTGGCTCCATTTCGCCTCTTATAACAGTGTAATATAAGACGAAGGCCGGTCGTTTGGTTGTTGATAAAACGTTTATTGGCTTAACTTAACAAAGCTTCGATGTACACCTCCATTCGCTACTCAAGCTGGGTTCTAACTGCCCATACCAACCCAATACGTCACGATTGAGCATCTCCCCCCCCCCCTTTCAGTCTCAATGCTCAATCGTGCTGTATCTGGGTTTCCCACTAGATCCCAATACTGTTACATTAGATTAATTCTAGTTCGGGTTATTGCCAGTGCGGACACACCACTGCCTGGATTTAGACATAGCATGAAAGAGCGCCACATGTTACATGTGTAGAGATAAAAATATTAGATAGTTAGTTAGACAGATAGTTAGATAGTTATTTAAATAGTTATTTAGATAGTTAGATAGTTATTTGATTAGTTAGATAGTTATTTATATAGTTAGATAGATAGTTAATTAGATAGTTAGATAGTAATTTACATAATTAGTTACTTATTTAGATAGATATTTGGATACTTAGATAGGTATTTAGATAGTTATTTAGATAGTTATTTAGATAGTTAGATAGTTAATTATATAGTTATTTAGATAGTTATTTAGATAGTTATTTACTGTTAGTTAGATAGTTATTTAGATAGTTATTTAGATAGTTAGTTAGTTAGTTATTTAGATAGTAAGTTAGATAGTTAGATAGTTAGTTAGATAGTTAGTTAGATATTTAGTTAGATAGTTATTTAGATAGTTATTTAGATAGATAATTATAACTTGTGATGTAAAAGTGTGAACATCTGATGGTAATTACGTGAGTAAAGTCGAGTGAAACTAATTCTGAGTTCTGTTATGTATGTATATATTTCATTACTGTGATTGTTCGGATGACAGTGGAGAGAACGGACACTGAATGGTGAAAACCGCCTGGTAAGATCCTCATAGATTTTAAGTGACGCCCTGAATGCAGCCAGCGACGTGAGAACCCCATAGCCAAGGATAGAGTCTGTGTCTGGCAGATAAAGATGAGCCGAAATCAGCCTCGGCGAAGACTGAATATTATCGGCGACTGTATATTGCAGTGCTGAGAAATTATACCCTAGGCATCAAACCCATGCATAAAACAATCTGTCACACCGTGGTAACATGAATAATATCTCTTTCCGAACATGGAAACATTCGAATCGCAAGTTCTAGACAAGTTCTAGTCAAGTTCTAGACAATGGCACATACACAGAGGGAAAGTGCCTGTTTATTGGATTCGTATATATAGATTCCCATGGACTCTGTCATTCACTCTGTCCCTCGTGTACATGGTCGGCCTCTTCTTATGGTTACATTGTATCTGTAGTATGTATAAGGGGCGTTCATTTGAAATCCGTTCTTGCCGCACCTCGCGTAATTGCGGTCGTTGAACATGATCATGTCATAGGCGTGTGATAAGTACTGACCAATGAATAAATTAGCATGTGCTTATCGTCCCACGATGCATAGGTTCTTTTTCTGACGATGAGAAAATGGCCGGGTTGAACCATAATCCGTCCAAAGAAGCTCAAAGAGCGGTAATTCAGTTTCTTTCATTTGAAGGATGTCGACCAGTGGACAATCATCGAAGAATGCAGGCAGCGCACAGTAACAAATGTGTATCGAAGACAACAGTGACAGACTGGACACGAATGTTTCGGAATGGACGTCACTTCACGACAGATCATCGACGGCCGGGTCAAGTTGCAAACGAAACAATCATCTGTAAAGTTGATGCAGCGGTACAGATGAACCATTGTCGAAGCATATGTTCGCTAGCAAAAGAATTGGTGAGTCAGTTGGGACAATTCAAAAGGTCGTTCGTAAGAAACTGCAATATCGGAAAGTGTGTTCACCACGGCTACCATTGATGTTAATTGACCACCAGAAATAGGAGCGCATGGGATGGTGTTTGCACCACTTGCTGCGATACAGAGTGGAGGGTGTTGCATTTCTCTTCCACATAGTGGCTGGCGATGAATCATGGTGTCACCCCTTTGAGCCAAGCAGCAAAAGAGAGAGCATGTAATGGAAGCATGCTGGATCACCAAAAGCCAACAAATTCAAGTTACAAGTTCCCGCAGGTAAGGTTATGCTGAGTGCGTGTTTTTTTTACCCTGAAGGGCTATTGTTGGCCGACTTTAAAGATGTGTGTCAACATCAACTCTACCTACTACTTGCAAACACTAGACAAGCTGCAAAAAGCCATCAAGAATAAACGACCCGGCATGCTTTCTCGCAGTGTGATTTTGTTGCACGATAATGCTCGTGCGCATGTCGCAAAGATTGTGCAGGAAGCATTAGCAAGGAAGAAGTGGGAAATTCTGCTACATCCAGCCTATAGTACTGATTTGTCACCATCTGATTTTCATTGTTCGGACTTCTGAAAAAAGCTTTCAAGGGCGATGATTTCACACAGATGCACCCGTAATGAACGCGGTAAACACTTCGTTCAGTGAGCAACCACAATCCTTTTTCGGACGCTTTGACGCACTAAGAAAGGG
>JACEFZ010022096.1:7500-34764 GCA_014155875.1 Cepaea nemoralis | reverse complement strand
CCCAGATGTTAGTGAGAATGGGTTGTAGCAGATGTTAGTGAGAATGGGTTGTAGTAGATGTTAGTGGAATTGGGTTCCAGATGTTAGTGAAAGTGGGTTATACCAGATGTTAGTGAGAGTGGGATGTACCAGATGTTAGTAAATGTGGGTTGTAGCAGATGTTAGTAAAAGTGGGCTGTACCAGATGTTGGTAAAAGTGGGTTGTACCAGTTGTTAATGAAAGTGGGTTGTAGCAGATATTAGTGAAAGTGGGCTGTAACAGATGTTAGTGAAGGTGGGTTGTACCAGATGTTAGTAAGTGTGGGTTGTAGCAGATGTTAGTAAAAGTGGGTTGTACCAGATTATAGTGAGAGTGGGCTGTGGTAGATGTTAGTAAAAGTGGGTTGTACCAGATGTTATTGAAAGTGGGCTGTACCAGATGTTGGTGGAAGTGGGTTGTACCAGGTGTTAGTGAAAGTGGGCTGTACAATATGTTTGTGAAAGTGGGTTTGTACCAGATGTTAGTGAAAGTGGGTTGTACCAGATGTTAGTGAAAGTGGGTTGTACCAGATGTTAGTCAAAGTGGGTTTACCAGTTGTTAGTGAAAGTGGGTTGTACCAGATGTTTGTGAAAGTGAGTTGTACCAGTTGTTAGTGAAAGTGGGTTGTACCAGATATTAGTGAAAGTGGGCTCTACTAGATGTTGGTAAAAATGGGCTGTGCCAAACGTTAGTGAAAGTGGACTGTATCAGTGTTTGGTGAAAGTGGGTTGTACCAGATGTTAGTGCAAGTGGGTTGTACTAGGTGTTAGTGAAAGCTGAAGGTTCCAGATGTTGGTGAAATTGGGTTGTACCAGATGTTAGTGAAAGTAGGTTGTACCAGATGTTGGTGGAAGTGGGCTGTACAATATGTTAGTGAAAGTGGGTTGTACAATATGTTAGTGAAAGTGGGTTGTACCAGATGTTAGTGAAAGTGGGCTGTACAATATGCTAGTGAAAGTGGGTTGTACCAGATATTAGTGAAAGTGGGTTGTACCAGATGTTAGTAAAAGTAGGTTGTACCAGATGTTAGTGAAAGTCGGTTGTACCAGATGATTAGTGAAAGTGGGTTGTACCAGTTGTTAGTGAAAGTGGGTTGTACCAGATGTTAGTGAAAGTGGGCTGTACAATATGCTAGTGAAAGTGGTTTGTACCAGATATTAGTGAAAGTGGGCTGTACCAGATGTTGGTGAAAGTGGGCTGTGTGAAATTTTAGTGAAATTAGACTGTATCAGATGTTGGTGAAAGTGGGTTGTACCAGTTGTTAGTGAAAGCTGGTGGTACTAGTTGTTGGTGAAAGTGGGCTGTACCAGATGTTAGTGAAAGTGGGTTGTACCAGATGTTAGTGAAAGTTGATTGTACCAGATGTTAGTGAATGTTGATTGTACCAGATTTTAGTGAAAGTGGGTTGTACCAGATGTTGGTGAAAATGAGTTGTACTGGACCTTAGTGAAAGTGGGTTATACTGGATGTTAGTAATAGTGGATTATACCAGATGTTAGCTAAAGTGGGTTGTACCAGATGTTAGTGAAAGTGGGCTGTACCAAATGTTAGTAAAAGTGGGTTGTACCAGATGTTTGTAAGAGTAGGTTATACCAGATGTTAGTGAAAGTGGGTTGTACCAGATGTTTGTGGAAGTGGGTTGTACCAGATGCTGGTGAAGAATTTGTTCCAGGTATTGGTGGAAATGGGTTGTACCAGATGTTAGTAATAGTGGAGTGTACCAGATGTAAGTAATGGTGGGTTGTACTGAATGTTAGTGAAAGTGGGTTGTACCAGATGTTAGTGAAAGTGTGTTGTACCAGATGTTATTGAAAGTGGGTTTTACTAGATGTTTGTGGAAGTAGGTTGTACCATATGTTGGTGGAAAAGGTTGTACCAGATGTTGGTGAAAGTTGGTTGTACCAGATGTTGATGAAAGTGGGTTGTACCAGATGTTAGTAGAAGTAGATACAGTTGAGACTTGTAGATAAAGGTGAGACTGCAATTAGAGATTGTGATGTACATAAAGGTGGGACTGAAATTAGAGATTGTGTTGTAGATAAAGGTGAGACTGCAATTAGAGATTATGTTGTAGATAAAGGTGAGACTGCAATTAGAGATTGTGTTGTAGATAAAGGTGAGACTGCATTTAGAGATTGTGATTATGTTGTAGATAAAGGTGAGACTGCAATTAGAGATTGTGTTGTAGATAAAGGCGAGACTGACATTAGAAATTGTGTTGTAGATAAAAGTTAGGCTGCAATTAGAGATTGTGTTGTAGATAAAGGTGAGACTGCAATTAGAGATTGTGTTGTAGATAAAGGCGAGACTGCAATTAGAGATTGTGTTGTAGATAAAGGCGAGACTGCAATTAGAGTTGTGTTGTAGATAAAGGTGAGACTGCAATTAGAGATTGTGTTGTAGATAAAGGCGAGACTGCAATTAGAGATTGTGTTGTAGATAAAGGTGAGACTGCAATTAGAGATTGTGATTGTGTTGTAGATAAAGGTGAGACTGCAATTAGAGATTGTGTTGTAGATAAAGGTGAGACTACAATTAGAGATTGTGTTGTAGATAAAGGTGAGACTGCAATTAGAGATTGTGTTGTAGTTAAAGGTGAGACTGCAATTAGAGATTGTGTTGTAGATAAAGGTGAGACTGCAATTAGAGATTGTGTTGTAGATAAAGGTGAGACTGCAATTAGAGATTGTGATTGTGTTGTAGATAAAGGTGAGACTGCAATTAGAGATTGTGTTGTAGATAAAGGCGAGACTACAATTAGAGATTGTGTTGTAGATAAAGGTGAGACTGCAATTAGAGATTGTGTTGTAGTTAAAGTTGAGACTGCAATTAGAGATTGTGTTGTAGATAAAGGCAAGACTTCAATTAGAGATTGTGTTGTAGATAAAGGCGAGACTGCAATTATAGATTGTGATTGTGTTGTAGATAAAGGTGAGACTGCAATTAAAGATTGTGATGTACATAAAGTTGAGACTGCAATTAGAGATTGTGTTGTAGATAAATGCGAGACTGCAATTAGAGATTGTGTTGTAGATAAAGGCGAGACTGCAATTAGAGATTGTGTTGTAGTTAAAGGTGAGACTGCAATTAGAGATTGTGTTGTAGATAAAGGCGAGACTACAATTAGAGATTGTGTTGTAGTTAAAGGTGAGACTGCAATTAGAGATTGTGTTGTAGATAAAGGCGAGACTACAATTAGAGATTGTGTTGTAGATAAAGGCGAGACTGCAATGAGAGATTGTGTTGTAGATAAAGGTGAGACTGCAATTAGAGATTGTGTTGTAGATAAAGGTGAGACTGCAATTAGAGATTGTGATTGTGTTGTAGATAAAGGTGAGACTGCAATTAGAGATTGTGATGTACATAAAGTTGAGACTGCAATTAGAGATTGTGTTGTAGATAAAGGCGAGACTGCAATTAGAGATTGTGTTGTAGATAAAGTTGAGACTGCAATTAGAGATTGTGATGTATATAAAGTTGAGACTGTAATTAGAGATTGTGATGTAGATAAAGGTTAGACTGCAATTAGAGATTGTGATGTAGATAAAGGTTAGACTGCAATTAGAGATTGTGATATAGACAAAGACGAGACTGCAATTAGAGATTGTGTTACAAATATACAATAAGAGATTGTGACTGTGTTATAGATAAAGGTGAAACTGCAATTAGAAATTATGTTGTCGATAAAGATGGGACTGTGATTAGAGATTGTGATTGTGTTGTAGATAAAGGCGAGATTTCAGTTAGAGATTGTGATGTATATAAATATCAAACTGCAATTAGATGTTGTGGTTGTGCATTACATTAGATAGGCTTGTGAATGATGACTTATCTGTACCAAATCTTGGTGATAACACTAAAATGTTAAAAATTGAATAATGGTGGGCCATGGGTGAATGCACTGAACCATGTCAGCTGTTGTCTGTCACCTCTATAAATCTTCTTTGCTGCCACAAACATGTTATTCTAGCAAAAAAGCTCATGTTTTATCTCTGTTTCTGCTGGAAGCTCTATTTTATTTCTGTTTCCTCCTGAAGTCTGTTTTACCTCTGTTTCCTCCCCAACCTCTGTTTTATTCTTGTTTCCTCCCCAATTTTTGTTTTACTCCTGTTTCCTTCTCAACCTCTGTTTTACTCCTGTTTCCTTCTCAACCACTGGTTTACTCCTGTTTCCAGATGACAGAAACTCACTGGTGACGTAAATATGCTGATTAGGGTATGTAGTAAACAAATTACTTAAATATGTATGAGTAGTCTTCCATGTGCTAGTCAGCTGGCCAGGTTTTTTAAAAATGAATGACATCTGAAGATAACTAGAACATGACAGAACATATTGTCTGAGAAAACTGGCATCTTGATAGTCTTTACAGTTTACATAGTAGTTTTCTGGAACTTGCCAGAATATAATTTTTATGAAGTGTGTTTGGCCAAATGTGTGGAAATGCCAGGTAGGACAGCATCCAGTCCGTTACAAGAATAAGTGAGATGAATCAGTCCATCACATTTGTTCTACTGTTTTTTTAATCGCTGTTTACATCAATAAAAGGGGAAACCAACACGTGAAAGTTGACAGTAGAGTTGTTTACCATTAGACTGCAGTTATTGTGTTGTGTGAGACTGCAATTAGAGATTGTGATTGTGTTGTAGATAAAGGTGAGACTGCAATTAGAGATTGTGATATACATAAAGTTGAGACTGCAATTAGAGATTGTGTTGTAGATAAAGGCGAGACTGCAATGAGACGAAACATAAATAACATTAGATATGCAGATGATACAGTATTGATTGCAGACAATGCACAGGATCTGCAACAATTAGTAGACGCTGTGGTTGTACACAGTGAGCAGCTGGGGTTGGAATTAAATTGTAGGAAGACACAGGTTATGGTCGTCACTAGGAAGAACGAAGTACCACAATGTAATATACAAGTAAATGGGAATATTCTTCAACAAGTTAATCTGTTCAATTATCTCGGAACAGTCATAACATCTGATGGCAGATGCCTTGAAGAGATTAGAACAAGAATCGCCATTGCGAAAGTAGCCTTTAGCAAGATGAAAAACATTCTGACTAATAAAATGATGTCAATTGAAACGAGAAAAAGAGTGTTGAGGGGATACATAGAGCCTGTTCTTTTGTATGGATGTGAAACTTGGACAATGTGCAGTCAAGCTGAAAAACATCTGTTGGCTGCAGAAATGTGGTTTCTGAGGAAAATGCAAAGAATACCATGGACAGATAGAAAAACCAATGACCAAGTACTACAAGTGACAAATGAAAATCGTAGATTGATTAGAGAAATTAGACGTAGACAGTCAAAATTTTTTGGACATGTTATGAGAAGAAATGGACTGGAGAACTTAGTGACAGCTGGCAAGATCGAAGGGAACAGACCAAGAGGAAGACCGAGATGAAAATACCTGGATGGCTTGGCCACATGGCATGGACGAGACAGGAACACTGAGCTGATCCACGACTCTGGTGATCGAGTGAAATGGTGAATCATGACCGCCCACGCTTTCCGGCATGGCACATGATTGATTGATTGATTGTGTATTACAATGCCTTGGTTTGTAAACTATCACATTTATTGCACACAAATTCGTCAATAAGTGCTCCAGTCTCATGCTATAGGGTTTCAGTCTGTCAGCTCTGAAGCACTGACAAATATCTCCTTCTTTATTTCTTCTTCTATTTTTGTTCTACTGCTTTTGGTGGGAGCGTCGCAGAGAGGAGTTGGATGTAATTGTCTGTTGATTGTTGGTCATGTTGCTGGTGCTAGTATCGTATTGACCAACAAGCACCCATACACGGACACGCCACAAGCACCCACACATGGACACGCCACAAGCACCCTGCACATGGACATGCTACAAGCACCTGCACATGTACATGCCACAAGCACCCACACATGGACATGCCACAAGGACCCTCACATGGACACGCCACAAGCACTTGCACATGGACACGCCACAAGGACCCACACATGGACATGCCACAAGGACCCACACATGGACATGCCACAAGGACCCACACGTGGACACGCCACAAGGACCCACACGTGGACACGCCACAAGGACCCACACATGGACATGCCACAAGGACCCACACGTGGACACGCCACAAGGACCCACACATGGATACGCCACAAGCACGTACACATGGACACGCCACAAGCACCCACACATGAACATGCCACAAGCACCCACACATGGACATGCCACAAGCACCCGCACATGGACACGCCACAAGCACCCGCACATGGACATGCCACAAGGACCCGAACATGGGCATGCCACAAGCACCCGCACATGGACACGCTACAAGGACCTACACATGGACGCCACAAGCACCCACACATGAACACGCCACAAGCATCCACACATGGACACGCCACAAGCATCCACACATGGACACGCCACAAGGCCCCCACATGGACATGCCACAAGCACCTACACATGGACACACCACAAACACCCACACATGGACACGCCACAAGGACCCACACATGAACACGCCACAAGCATCCACACATGAACACGCCACAAGGACCCACACATGGACACGCCACAAGCACCTACACATGGACACACCACAAGCACCCACACATGGACATGCCACAAGCACCCACACATGGACATGCCACAAGCATCCACACATGAACACGCCACAAGCATCCACACATGGACATGCCACAAGGACCCACACATGAACACGCCACAAGCACCCACACGTGGACACGCCACAAGCACCCACTCATGAACACGCCACAAGCACCCACACATAGACACCATAAGCACCCACACATGGACACGCCACAAGCACCCACACATGGACACGCCACAAGCACCCACACATGGACACGCCACAAGCACGCATCTGTCGATGTTTCCTGTAGGTGTAAGTTGTCTACGTGATGCTAGTAAACCAGACTTCCCACGTTGTGCCAACCGCTTCGAGCGGAGGAGCGCAATTGGGAGGGTACAAGTCTTATCATGGTGCTGGGAAATGCAACCTAAGACTAAATATCATGACAGGGCGGATGAGGCCCTAAACCTTGGCAACTGGTCTAGGATTGAAGCTCAGACATGTGCATAGTTAGAGCATTGTTTCTGCTTCTGCACCTGGTCTTGTTCCAGATATATTGGTGTTACCTTTCCTGTGGAGTAAACTTGGCAGGCTGAAAGAGAGATCATGCTGCATGGACAACACATGGTCTCTAAATTCAGCCCAGACTTTGTGCTATGGAGAGATATAACTCCATTTTACAAACTATCATCTGTCAAGATGGCAAGGTGCCAGTCATAAAGCAAAAAAACTTTTAAAAAAATCTATAAACAAATGTTATGTACAGATATAATATGCTAGGAACCTTTAAAAGATCTTTATTTGTCTGAAATAGTTAAACAAATGTTAACATTTGGAAATATTTATTTAACTATTGAGTCACACAGATAGAATGTGAGGTATTTATTCAAAAATGAAGATCCTCATATTATCTATTTAGCAGGGTCCATCGTGGTCGATTGTTGCATCAATGCCGTCTCTGAAACATAATGAGAGAAATATCACTTGTGGGTGGTGTTGTGTCCTTGTCTCACATGTGTGTGGTGTTGCGTCCCACATCTCGCATGTGTGTGGTGTTGCATCCCTTGTCTCACATGTGTGTGGTGTTGCATCCCTTGTCTCACATGTGTGTGGTGTTGTGTCCTTGTCTCACGTGTGTGTGATGTTGTGTCCCTTGCCTCACATGTGTGTGGTGTTGTGTCCCTTGTCTCACGTGTGTGTGTGGTGTTGTGTCCCTTGTCTCACATGTGTGTGGTGTTGTGTCCCTTGTCTCACATGTGTGTGTGTGGTGTGTCCCTTGTCTCACATGTGTGTGGTTTTGTGTCCCCTGTCTCACATGTGTGTGGTGTTGTGTCCCTTGTCTCACGTGTGTGGTGTTGTGTCCCTTGTCTCACATGTGTGTGGTGTTGTGTCCCTTTCCTCTCATTGTGTGGTATTGTGTCCCTTGCCTTCCATGTGTGTGGTGTTGCGTCCCTTGTCTCCCGTGTGTGTGGTGTTGCATCCCTTGCCTCCCGTGTGTGTGGTATTGTGTCCCTTGCCTCCTGTGTGTGTGTGTGGTGTTGTGTCCCTTTCCTCCCATGTGTGTGGTGTTGCATCCCTTGCCTCCTGTGTGTGTGTGGTGTTGTGTCCCTTGCCTCACATGTGTGTGGTGTTGCATCCCTTGCCTCCTGTGTGTGTGGTGTTGTGTCCCTTGCCTCACATGTGTGTGGTGTTGTGTCCCTTGCCTCACATTGTGTGGTATTGTGTCCCTTGCCTCACATGTGTGTGGTGTTGTGTCCCTTGCCTCAATTTGTGTGATGTTGTGTCCCTTGTCTCACATATGTGTGACCATCATTCATGTGTTAATGTTCACTGACTTGAAAATGAAGGAAGACATAATCATTCATGTAGGAATGTTCACTAGGTAGAGAGTGAAGGGAAGATATAATCATCCATGTGTGAATGCTCACTGATTGTAAAATTAATGAACCATATGAATAGTGTGTGAGTGGTGACATATGGTTTCAGGGGACGATGAAAAAACATGAGGACAGTGAAATAACACCATGGGGATAATGAAATAACACCATGGGTATAATGAAGTAACACCATGGGGACAGTGAAATAACACCATGGGGATAATGAAATAACACCATGGGGACAGTGAAATAACACCATGGGGATAATGAAATAACACCATGGGGATAATGAAATAACACCATGGGGACAGTGAAATAACACCATGGGGATAATGAAATAACACCATGAGGACAGTGAAATAACACCATGGGGATAATGAAATAACACCATGAGGACAGTGAAATAACACCATGGAGACAGTGAAATAACGCTGTCGCTGTCAACACCAGCATCTTTCAGCTGTATGTTGATTTCTTGGCAAGATTACGCTCAGTAGTTTGCCATTGCTTTCTGAGCGGCCGGCTCACATACCCCGTAAGTTACCGATGTGATTCGAACCACTGCTGATTCAAACCGTCATCACGTTACCGACGAGAGTATACGAGATTACGGAGAAAAGTCATAACCTTCTAAGCCACCATGGGGATAATGAAATAACACCATGGGAACAGTGAAATAACACCATGGGAACAGTGAAATAACACCATGGGGACAATGAAATAACACCATGGACGATGGAACCAGGAATGACAGATTCCACCATGACACACTGTGACCATTCATCCATAGAGATATTAGTCGTCATCAGTCCAAATTTTCCAGGCATGTTATGAGGTGACATAAACCGGAAAACGTGATAGCAAAAGAGCAAGGAGACGGAAAATAGATCACTACCTGGACTGCATGGCTGCATGGCGTGATCGAAACAAGAACACAGAGCTGGGCAAGACTGGTGATCGTATAAGATGGTGAATCACGACCGCTAAAGCCTATCGGTACGGCACATGGTGATGATGTCAGCCATACTTTAAAGTTGTGTAAATGAAAGGACAACACGTTCATCTGTGTGTACATAATGATAACACATTCATCAGTGTGTAAATAATGACAACTCATTCATCCGTGTGTAAATAATGACACATTCATCCGTGTGTAAATAATAACACATTCATCCGTGTGTAAATAATAACACGTGCATCAGTGTGTAATTAATGACAACACATTCATCCATGTGTAAATAATGACAACACATTCATCCTCATGTAAATAACGACACACAGTCAGTATGTGTAAATAATGACAACGCATTTATCCGTGTGTAAATAATGACAACGCATTTATCCGTGTGTAAATAACGGCACATTCATCCGTGTGTAAATAATGACAAAGCATTTATCCGTGTGTAAATAATGACATCACAGTCATCTGTGTGTAAATAATGACACATCCATTCGGGTGTAAATAATGGCAATGCCAGCGCATTTATCCGTGTTTAAATAACGACACATTCATCCGTGTATGAATTGATGGGCTTTACCTCGGAGTCCAGAGTGTCTGTCGTATTCTCTGGTCACTCCCTGCAGCACCATTCTCTCCACGCCGTGATGGTCTATCTGTTCTTCTGCACTGTGAGTGGCACCTTGCAGTCTTGACAGACCAAGGTATGTGAGTTGGATTTTGGCCAAAATTCCATCACAATGCTTCAGGGAACATGCGATGCCTAACCTGCATGTTCCCTCTCTCGGCCTTGCCTTGTTTATTCCAGAGGAATGGATAACCAGTACGTCTGTAACAAGGTAGGCTGCAGACGCTGGCAGCTCAGCGTCAAACCTTCGAGACCTCGCCTCCACGAGCAGGTGGCGAGCGGTGGCCAGACCCTGAACCCATGGAATTAACTTAGAGGCGTTCAGCCAAATCCCACAGGTGAGGGCCTCGTACGCGCCTGGACCATAGTGGGCGTACATCTATGCAAGTGTATGGACCTGTGTAAGCGTGTACTACTGTAAAACTCCCCGCCTGACTCGTGCGGATCCCGCGACCAACGGGAATAGGCCCGCCGGAGATATTGCTCGTCTGCTGCGAGTAAATCTCCCCTCTTGATCCCGAACCACCTGTGCGGATCTCGCGACCATCGAGAATAAGCCCGCCGGAGATATAGTTCGTCTGTTGCGGACAAATCTCCACGACTGACTGAATAAGTAAAGAAACGTTAAAAGTAGTTGTATTTCAATTGCGCTTGCGCTCCTACCTATGCTACACCCTTCATGTGTCTTCACAAAGTCGGACTAGAGTCAAGCTCAACCAGATATCGGTGGGAATGATTAGTAGTATGACTCTTCGCTGGCTATTGAACGAGGGGACGAAGCACGTATGGGAATGTCATGAGTGCATTGATGTCTGTTCTTAATTCAACTCAAGAAATAAATGGGGAGAACCGTTGAGGCCACTAAGACGATTAAACAAATAAACACACATAGTATTATTTGGCGCTCACAGAAGAAGAAGAAGGAAATAGAGATTAGAAGACGCACTAGACAACATAAAATTTGAAAGCTATAATAGTTACCGACCGGGATCGAACCTGTCGCCTCCAAATGACGACGGCGCCTCGCTGCAGGAACAAGTGTACTTCGACGCACGACCAAAGTGTCTAGTTGGTCGTGCGTCGAAGTACACTTGTTCCTGCAGCGAGGCGCCGTCTTTATTTGGAGGCGACAGGTTCGATCCCGGTCGGTAACTATTATAGCTTTCAAATTTTATGTTGTCTAGTGCGTCTTCTAATCTCTATTTCCTTCTTCTTCTTCTGTGAGCGCCAAATAATACTATGTGTGTTTATTAATTCAACTAAGCACGATACATGCCTGTTTTCGGGTGTCAGCATGGCCGAATGGATAAGAGAGGTCTTAAACTTCCGATGTACTGATGTCGAAGTAGCGGGTTCAACCCCTACACCGGTCTGCTAGACTTAAATAACTTCTCGTCCTTGACTGGGGGACGTAAATTACAAGTACCTCTGAAACCGGACTGGGTTCGCTAGATAGCGATGGGACAATGGTAATGGGGAAAGCTAATACACTCACGAATATCAGTCCAGGGCACTAGAAGTAGCACGTTATGAACTACACTTGAGTTCAAAGCGAGCGAACGCGAAAAAAAAGTAGGATGTCTTCACCCCTCCACGCATGCTCCGTGAGTCTGTTACAATCAAGACATGTGTGCTGTTTGTTCTCCAGCCAGCGGAACTCTGCAGTGACTTCATCCACCTCCACTCGCAGACTACATGTTTTGCTACCATGCTGGCTTGTAGGTACATGGAATGAAAACACACAAATTCGCATGTGAGTACTTACAGACAGGTGAGCGAACGGAAAACACACTCATTAGAGTAGGTCTTGCCGTCGCTGCCGCAGACCGGCTTGTAGATGAAGGTACAGATCTGGTTGCACGGAGTTACACTTGGGGTCTCTTGGGTTGTTGTCCCGCAGGTCACGAGACTGATACCGCATGCCACTGTTGGACATGGGAAAGTAGTGTAATTTATGGTTTAAACATAGTAACATATTTAAAATAATGTTTTCCCTTAGTGAATTTGAATAATGAAGACAAATAATAGATTTTACAGTTTATTAGTAGTAATGAAAGAGCTCTACCCATATTATTTGGAGGATACTATCCTCAAGTGTAGTCCGTATGTGCCATAGGGGTGGTTACGTAAAAATCAGCATCCTCCCAGATCAACGGGCTATAACCCATGAATAAATAATCGATTGGTGTGTGCACTGTTACCTCCCCCTGTTTTTGTATCTTTAGCTTATTAGATCGATGTGTGTGTGTGTTTTTTGTTTGAAGGGGGGATGTTTACAAGTCTACTAAGGGCTGGAGAGATGGTGTCCGGCATGTCCAGTCGCACATACTGACCACAGTCGTCGAGCAGGGGTGTACACCGAGTAGCGTTTGCAGTGGTGTATAATGCGTCACTGAGCAGGGGTGTTCATCAGGTAATGAACACAAGGTCGGTCATCGACGAGTGTCCACTAGGCCGTCATCGAGAACTGACAACTCGTCCGGTCTTACGTGACATCCTCACGTTGTGGGTGTCGGGTTCGAATCCCAGTGCCGAGATCACGTGGTAAAAGACAGTGATTATGTTTTAGTAAATTAGCTGTGCTGGCGACTTCTGGTGTTATTAATCAGATCGCCGTTATATTTAACAGGGGAGAGAGGATGAGGCGTGTATCTAGTTGATACTTAAGACGCAGTGGAGATGACAGGAGGTCGCGTGGCCCGCAATTTACTCTGTATTACCCATAGTGCCAGCTGTCCTAATTCACAAACTGTCACCAGCGGTATATCCTTCATTATCACATACCAGCTGTTGCAGAGGTCGCCTGGCCGTCAACAAGCCCAACAATGAAAAATGGTAATGACATGTTGAGTTCAGGGGACTAAACCCTTAATCTCTGGGATTATATCTTTGCCGCTTCACATAGTTAGAGAAAGTAACACAATAGCCATAATTACAAGCTGAGACATACTCCCAATAATTGCGAACAATGGCTTATAGACGTAACCATTATTGCAGACACAGCTGTGCACGGATTATATACGGTGTGATGTGACCTAAGGCCACATCAACAAAAGATGTATAAATACTGTGGAATATGCGCTGTATAAAATCAGTCTCGGGCAGTCGAGCAGCTCGGGGAAAACAGATACAACGACCTGTGTCACTATTCCACGTCCTCAGATATCGTGTATAAAACGATCAGAATATGTCATTTAGAAGTACCGTTCTCTGACAACAGCAAGCAGATCTCACCATGTTGCAAGATGGTAATGGTAAGTTGGACTTTAAATTAATGTTTACCCAGTTTTGTTATGTTTCTCCATGTCGGCACACCGTTAACCCTAACAAACTTAGCATAATACAATGGATATATAATGCTCGATGCCTATAACTGATGAGGAAACAACAAGATATTTTCTTAATATCTCATATTAGGCTATGTTGATGTAGAATTGAGCCGGCATTCAAACTCTTGAACATAGCGTTACGGTGGTCCCTTAAAATATACTATTAGTATTGGGTAGTCGTATGGGAAGTCAAAAGTGTTTTCTGGCGGGGTCTACATATACATTATCGGTAGTAACATATGGTCTTTGTAAAACTGAGGGGTACATGTCAGATACATAGCTAATAATGATAATATGTATTCCTATACAGCTGTTATAGTGCATTATCCTTATCTATGCTTTACAGATATGGATGACTAGGAAAAACTAATTGAGAAACTGTGGGGCATATTTAGGGCGGAACCACACAGCGAATGCATGGATTGCTTTTTAAGGTACCACTGCATACCAGCTCAAGAATCATACATCACTTACGAAGTTTCGTGATAATAGTTATAGCTTTTATGATATAGTGAAGTTTCGACTGCGGGATGTACTACAACAGCACTTAACCACAGAGGAAGTTATCACGCTACGCCTCGGTAGAATTGAGGACTGTCTCTACAACTATGATTCCAAACACGCTACGTAATCCCCAGCCAACAGCAAGCGCTCATCGTCACCGACAACCTTATCCTTCAGTCAATCCACACTGGTGGATGGATCATAAGGGTATAAGGAGAGGATTGTAATACACTCACAGACAGGTCGTCAGTAACTGAACAAGTCTCAATATGAAGAAGACTATGGTGGGTGTGAGGAGTTTGTATATATAAATATACATCGTTGTTCTTTCTTCTCAGGTTGTGTCTCATAGTGGTGGCTACAGTGTGATATAACAGTCGAATGAACGTTACTGTCACAAACAACCCACCTCACCGGTGATTTTACCTGTGGTAAAGCATTGTTTCCAAGTGTTACTGTAAAGAAAAGAGTGAATATAATCGCACAAGCTACTACAGTGTTTGAACAAGCTCAAGTGCCTGTCGTCGCAACATCCATTTGTGGTGACCCTAGTATCACACTAACGACTTGCTCAAGAACTTTTTATTATTCGTGAAGAATACAGACTTAACACACTTTATTTCGGTGACACTGGTGTCAATTCCTCAAGCGGCCAACAAGAAAAGATATCTACGCCACCAACAGACCCTCATCTGGTTGCTATAAGACCGATCGTCACTAAATATTATACACTGAACAAAGAAATAGTGGTTAGGAAGACGATCACAATAATGCACAACTTCAAAGTTATTATATTTGAGACTATAAGCCTGTATTTTACTAATGTACATATTGTTGTCGCCTCGAAACACTGTGTACCCTAGCATGGGTCAATAAAAAGATTGAAACAGTACTCTTCTTGTATATTTACTTGTATTTTACAGTGTGGTATTTCTTTCTAGTGACAATCATAATATATGTTTTCTTCTGCCAATGTAATTCTAATCCTAGTTGTTCACTGCGTACTATAAAAGCAGCTACTATAGAGTTCAGATACTGCTCATTGTCTGACATCAATAATGTTTCATACGCATGTCTATTGGTGACGAATCGCTTATCTTCTACATTTCTAAAAATATTGTAAGAATTAGGCTGGCCAAAGTAAGAAAAACAATGGGCAGGTTAAGAAAAAAAAAAACGACGGTCAAAATAAGAAAATCTGTTAGTCAAAGCAAGAAATATGTCAACCAATGCCTACAACCAAACGGGCTTTTGGTCTTAGAATTTGCCTATGTTAGACAAGCACCGCTTGGCTGTGGACTATGCGGTAGACGACAGTTTACTAATATACCAACACTCCAACGTTCTCACATTCACAAGAACAACGAAACAATGAGGCTTAAGTTTATTCAACTTTTGATTGCAGACAAGTATAAAAAGTTGAATAAACAACTTAAGTCTCATTGTTTCGTTGTTCTTGTGAATGTGAGAACGTTGGAGTGTTGGTATAATAGTAAACTCTCGTCTACCACATAATCCACAGCCAAGCGGTTCTTATCTAACTAACATAGGCAAATTCTAAGACCAAAAACCCATATGGTTGTAGCCATTTGTAGCATAGAAGGACTACACTAGAGGATAGTATCCTCCAAATAAAATAGGTAGAGCTCTTTCATTACTACTTTTATTGCCTGGCATATTTTGCTGCAACATTGCATGAGGATTTATTTTCCTTATTGGTTTTGTTTGTGTTGTGTGAATACTGCAGTATGTTCCTTTCGAGATGCAGTTAAATATGCCAGACCACATATCATGCAATATATTGCTTGTGTTTTCGTTATTCCAATGTAACATAGTAGAATCGATGCTGAACTGTTAGACATATGAAAGTAGTGTAATATATGGATTAGTCATGTAACATATATGGAGAGGATGATACTGATAGGCAAGAAGTGTCAAAGATGAAAAGTCGTCGTAGTCCAAGTAGTAGTAGTAGTAGTAGTAGTAGTAGTAGTAGTAGTAGTAGTAGTAGTAGTAGTAGTAGTAGTAGTAGTAGTAGTAGTAGTAGTAGTAGTAGTTGTTGTTGTTGTTGTTGTGTTGGTAGTAATAGTAGTAGCAGTAGTGGTGGTGGTGGTAGTAGTAGTAGTAGTAGTAGTAGTAGTAGTAGTAGTGGTGGTGGTGGTGGTGTTGGTAGTAGTAGTAGTAATAGTAGAAGTGGTGGTGGTGGTGTTAGTAATAGTAGTAGTAGTGGTAGTGGTGTCATAGTAGTAGTAGTAGTAGTAGTAGTAGTAGTAGTAGTAGTAGTAGTAGTCGTAGCAGTAGTAGTAGTAGTAGTAGTAGTAGTAGTAGTAGTAGTAGTAGTAGTAGTAGTAGTAGTAGTAGTAGTAGTAGTAGTAGTAGTAGTAGGGTAAGTTAATAAGTAAGTGACAAATGGCTGTAGAAATATAACTACACATGATAACAACTTGAAACTAGTTTATTTGTATGCATACATTGTCCCTTTATTTCACAACATAATTTCCACAAACATTGATGCACCTATCTCATCGTTTTATCAATCCTCCCAAACGGGATGCATAGAACTGCGTGCTTTGTTTTCATTTACCGGCCATCCCATAGAACAGTGTGACTTATTTATTGACTCGCAATCGTAAATTTTTTTAAATCCAGCTATGTACCTCTTTACTGGACAAACATTTGTCAGCATAAACACTGACAACCCACCTTGGCGGGAGACATTTCGCGAATGACGCCGAAGTTGAATGTGAAGTGAAAACGTGGTTTAGAAACCAGAGCACGCAGTTCTATGCAGCCGGTTTGAGAGGACTGATAAAACGATGGGATAAGTGCATCAATGTTGGTGGAAATTATGTTGAGAAATAAGGGACAATGTATGTATAAAAATAAACTGGTTTCAAGTTATCATATTTAGTTATTTTTCTACAGCCATTTGTGACTTACTTATTAACTTACCCTCGTAATAGTAGTAGCAATAGTAGTGGTGGTGGTAGTGTTGGTAGTAGTAGTAGTAGTAGTAGTAGTAGTAGTAGTAGTAGTAGTAGTAGTAGTAGTAGTAGTAGTAGGAGTAGTAGTAGGAGTAGGAGTAGTAGTGGTGTTGGTAGTAATCTAATAGTAGTGGTAGTGGTGTTGGTAGTAATAGTAGTAGTGGTAGTGGTCGTATTAATAGTAGTAGCAGTAGTGGTGTTCGTAGTAATAGTATTGGTGGTGGTGGTAGTGTTGGTAGCAATGGTAGTAGTAGTGGTAGTAGTGTTGGTAGTAATAGTAGCAGTAGTAGTAATGGTGGTGGTAGTATTGGTAGTAATAGTAGTAGCAGCAGTAGTTGTGGTGTTGGTAGTGTTGGTAGTAGTAGTGGTGGTGGTAGTGTTGGTAGTAGTAGTGGTGATGGTGGTGTTGGTAGTGATAGTAGTAGTGGTAGTGTTGGTAGTAGTAGTAGTGGTGGTGGTGTTGGTAGTAATAGTAGTAGTGGTGGTGGTAGTGTTGGTAGTAATAGTAGTAGTGGTGCTGGTGTTGGTAGTGATAGTAGTAGTAGTAGTAGTAGTAGTAGTAGTAGTAGTAGTAGTGGTGGTGTTGGTAGTGATAGTAGTAGTGGTAGTGGTGGTAGTAGTAGTGGTGGTGGTGGTGGTGTTGGTAGTAATAGTAGTGGTAGTGGTGTTGGTGGTAGTGTTGGTGGAGTTGGTAGTAGTAGTAGTAGTAGTAGTAGTAGTAGTAGTAGTAGTAGTAGTAGTAGTAGTAGTAGTAGTAGTGGTGGTGGTGGTGGTTGTAGTGTAGATAGTAGTAGTAGTGGTGGTTGTGATGTTGGTAATAGTAGTAGTAATAGTAGTAGTAGTAGTAGTAGTAGTAGTAGTAGTAGTGGTCGTGGTGGTGGTGTTGGTAGTAATAGTAATAGCAGTAATGGTGGTGGTAGTGTTGGTAGTATTAGTAGTAGCAGTAGTAATAGTGGTGGTGGTGTTGGTAGTAGTAGTAATAGTATTAGTAGTAGTAGCAGTAGTAGTAGTAGTAGTAGTAGTAGTAGTAGTAGTAGTAGTAGTAGTTGTTGTTGTTGTTGTTGTTGTTGCAGCACAGGAGTAAATTAGTAATAGTACTAGTTGTCACAACAATAAAAAGCCGAAACATAATTGAATGGAAACCTGCAACAAGTAGAAGCAGCAATTTGAAGAACTGAATGCGATCCATGGCGCTGAATAGGTTTTACGGTGCTCCTAGGCAAGCCTTAGATGAGTTCCTACAACCAGCCTTGGACGAGTTCCCACACAGGTATGACCGCACACAAAAACTAGAAGTGTTCATATTGAGCGCTTGATGTCTGCCTGAGAGTTGCCAGATTTTTGTCAGGGGCGGACCAAGTTGAGCTCAGTAACGAATTTGAAATAGATACTGGTTTGCGTTATGTAGATGTCCCTATTGGGCGCTTGAGATTAGACTTATTAATCTTATAGATGGTGATGTGGTCAGTGGCACGCCGGCAACTTGTACTTCTCAGGACAGTTTCTGGTACCACACGCAAACATCAGCCCAGTGTACTAAAAATAGTTGCACGTGTATGGACTACGCTTGGGTTCAAAGCGAGCAAATGCAAACCAACAACAACAACAACAACATAATAATAGTAATAATAATAACAATAACAATAATAAATCGGAATAATAAGAAATACAGAAATTAATATGATGATGATAATAATAATAATAATAATAATAATAATAATAATAATAATAATAATAATAATAATAATAATAATAATAATAAATAAAATACAGGTATTGATGAACTTACGACCTATGCAACATACGACCATTCGACTTTACGACCACAATTACTAGTCATATTAGATTTCAGATTTACTTCTGCCTCAATTATCAGTCGAACGGCGTTGTCTGCAATCATCGGCGGTCGTTAACTAAAGAAAGGGAGGTATGATGCCATGATGGTGCTATGCTGCTAGCCGTCGTCATCAATTTCTAAGAAATAACACGGTCACACTTAATAACCAATAAAAATTGTGTTAAGCGCTATGTTAATGATTTTCGTGGATTTAACAGTGAACATGAACTTGAAACGATTCGGGAAAAAATAGTAAAACTCGCCAAAGACCTTTCTTTGGAGTGTGAAATTGAAGATGTCGAAGAGTTGCTAGACAAAGAATCTGAAGTAGCTGCAGACACAGACCACCCACTGCATGGGGCGCTGGACGTAGTTAAGGGTCAGCGACTGATAAGAGGGAAATCATGGATGGCTCAGGCGGAGGATACGATCAGATAGGTGTGCCCCGTGGAGAACATTAGGCGTGGAGAGGAGTGGGTCAGAGTGCCAGCGGAGCAGTCAGACTTGTGCAGAGTTATAATCACATTAAGCCGGGAGTGCAGGGAGTGGCCAGCAGGGGCCACGGAAGTGGAAATCCAGCAACTAATTCAGGACAATGCTCACTCGAGTGATGTGATTATCTACACAGATGGTTCGGTGTCAAGAGGTGAGAGAAGTGGCTGGGGGTTCATAGCCAAAGCTTATGGTCGATGTTTGGGGCAGGAGAGCCTGGCATATGATACCACAACATCCAGCTTAAGAATGGAAGTGGAGGCAGTCACTGCGGCTCTCCGCTGGATGGAGAATACGACACACACACACACACACACATCGTGATTGTAACTGACTCAGAAAGCATGCTGACGAGGGTGAGGACGGGCAGACTTCGTGCGGAGTGGCTTGCTTCGCTTCGGAGGTCACGGGTGACAAGCATCGCCTGGATCTTTTCTCCGGGGCATGCCGGTGTGCTGGGAAATGAATAGGCGGACAGATTGGCTGGCTCTGCAGAACTTGGTGGAGTATTAATACATGACAAGGCAGACGTGGTTGCGGCCTTGTGGGAGCACGTGCACACCTCGGAGGAGCAAATGGATTACCATGGTCTGGCAAGAATGAGACAACGAGGAGTGACGAAGGGATCTGGCCGACGCTCAAGGCTCAGAGGAAAGGCGAGACGGACTTATAATCAGATTGCTACTGGTACTATTAGTGTTGGAACTCTTCGCTGGCTGCTGAGGATAGGGACGGAGCACTTATGGGAATGCCCCGAATGCTGTGATGTCGATTCCTAAATCAATCAACCAATCAAAAGAATCCAGGGTACTTATAAATGAAGAGTATCTTCGAACTGGAAGAAGAAAGAGTGGCGGAAGAAGAAAGAAGAGAAGCCAAGAAAGAAGAGGATGAGCCAGAAAGAAAGTTCGCCACTAAGGATTATCAGAAGGTTTATCTTTACTGAATAAACTTCTTATAAATTTCGAAGCACTGGACCCAAACATCGAACGATTTGCAAGGATTGAACGGATGGCGCACGATGTGTTTCGTCCGTATCGTGAAATTTATGATGAAAAGAAGAAACATACAATTCAGACAAAGCTCACCATGTTTATGAAAAAACCAACTTCGGTACCCCCAACTGCTGCCTTAGATGACGACATTAATGATCTGCAGCCAAGCATCGGTGGCCAATAAAATGTTTCGTACATGTTTATATATTCTGATGTTAATGACACAATTTGATGTGTTTTGCGATTGGTAAAATGTTTCCTATAGTATTTTCCACACCTGTATTTTGTATGTTTTGCAAATATTAAACCAGTTGTACATGTACAGTTAATGCAGTGTTTTTCTTAAACCTGACGATGTAAATATAAGAAACAAAATGGTGTAGAGATGATACAAATGGCACAAAATGAACATCGAAAATTATGATTTATAACTATAATAAAAGAAATTTATGATATAATTTAACTTAAATATTTTTATAACATCACTTCACATTACTGTACACATAGCGTACTCAACTTACGACCAAATCGTGTTACGACCGGTCGGTCGGAACCGATCGTGGTCGTAAGTCGAGCACTAACTGTAGATGTAAATCGAAGTTATTGTTTACGTCAGGTGACCTGAAAGTCATTGTGTTAGGTTTAAGCGTTACAGCTCACTGTCTTCTGGGGGATGCACAAACACACACACAAAACAACATATTTCTCTCTATTTCTTCTCACTCTATTTTTCCCTATCTCTGTTTCTTTCTCCATCTATCTCTCCCTCTTTCTACCCTACTTTAAAAAAAATGTTGCACATGCCTTATAGGACGTTGCAGTCAACACCAGCATTTTTCAGCTACTGTTGATGTACTATGCAAGTTTTACGTTTAGAAGTTTGCCATTGCTTTCTGAACGACCGGCTCACATACTCCCGTACGTTACCAGCGCGGCACAATCCGCTGCCGAATCTCGCGCAGCTGTTTTCATACATATATATTCTCTGTCACTTTCTATTTCTAAATATCTGTTCTTTCTCTTTTTCTATCCCTCTATCTCTCTTTCTCTTCTTCCTTTTCCATCTCTCTCGTTTTCGCACTGCCTTTTTATTTAAAATCTCCCTCTTTTTGTCTCTTTGTCTCGGTCTAAATCTATGTATTTCTCAACCTTTCACAAACAACAACAACAATGTCTCCCCTGTTACGCACTTGTCCATTCTACTGACGTAAATCAGTAACTAGGAGACACACCTCTGAAGAGATCGTGCCTCCGGCCGAGGACACCTATCAGTGAAAGGATGTGAACGGGCCACGTGTGCCGACACTCTGACTTCGTGTGACGGATCCCTTATCTGGGACCTGTGATCTACCTCATAAAATTGTGTCTATCGTGATGTATACCGGCGCGGCAGTCCAGTGTGTTCTGGGAATGTGTGAAGCCATAGAACATAAGGCCACCAATCGTATTTTAGTTTTCTTTAACGTTCGCACGCTTTGAACTCAGGCCTACTTCATACACGTGCTACTACTTCTAGTGCACTGGACTGATTGTTGCCGCTATGGATTAGCTTTACTTATTGCCAGTGTCCTTCGCCATGAGGCCAATCCACTCCGGCTTCTGTGGTACTTGTAATTTACCTCCGCAAGTCAAGGACGAGAAGTCAATATTTTAGTCCATCTGACCAGTGTAGGGGTTGAACCCGTTATCTCGGAATCAGCACACCGGATGTTTTAGAGCGAGCACTCTTAGCCATTCGACCACGCTGACTGTGACTCGGAAAGAATACTACGTAAAATAGACAAGGTTATGTCTGTGTGGAGTGGCTTGTGTCTCTCGTCGAGACTAAGATCAAGAGTTGTCTGCCCACGGCATGCAGGTGTGCCAGGAGATGAACAGGCTGACAGGCTGGCTATTGCCGCTCGTTTGAGCAACCAGCTAGATTATGACAAAGGTGATATAGCGAAAGGCTCTCTAGGAATCCAGTGGGAAATGCTGCACAAGAAACCAAGGACGCATATCTGGCGACTGCTCAGCGGGGAGTGAGCAGACAGTTTTGACGACACTCGACGCATAGAGGAAAACGCAAGCATGCATAAGCGCAGGCTACCACTGGCACTATCGACAACTCAAAATACAGAAGGCCAAGGACAAACGGTGGATTGGCGCTTGATTCTTGAAATTGTGAACCCTGTGGCTGAAGGAAGCAAAGGTACTTCGCTCAAGAAATATTTCACACACATGAAATATCAACAATATTATCACGAGGCTGGTATTTCACACACATCGCCATAATCACAAGTCAGAAATTTAAATATTTGAAACATCAGTACCATCCCGAGCCGAATATTTCACACACATGAAAGGTCAATACCACCAGAAGTCAAGTATTTTACACACATGAAACATCAAAATCATCATCACCAGTCAGGTATTTAAACATATGAAACATCATAGGAACCTAGCCAAGTATTGCCAGGTGCGAGAAATAATCAAAACCATTATTAGCCAAGTATTTCACACACCTGAAACATCTTCAACACCATCACTAGTCGGGTATTTCACACATTAGACTCGAGCATTTGGATCAACGATATCATCATCATCATCATCATCATCATCATCATCATCATCATCATCATCATCATCATCATCATCATCATCATCATCATCAAGAGTATTGCCGACTGGCATTGGCAATCATGTTTCTCCACATTATGCAATCGTCAACGTCATGGATCAGTTCGTGGGTTGACCCCCTTCCGTGTCATGACACATAACTGTCAAGAATGTTCTCGATGTCTTCCTCAGTCTCTCTTTCTACAAATCTTTCCGGTTGTCGCAATATGTTCCAGTTTTTGTCTTTTTATAAAGTGGCTAAATAATGAAGATTGCCTCTTTCTTCTCACTCAAAACTGTTCAGACTGTAGTCGAAGTATTTCATAAATGTCAATCATCCATATTTTTGGGAACACATAATCCGATAACCCTCTTTTTAGTTTCTTCTTCTTCTCCACTATGACCGCCTCCTCCTGCTTCTACTCCCCCCCCCCTTTTTCATCTTATTTTCCCCCACCACCATGTCCTCCTGCCCTCCTGCACTTATTGTAACGTGGTTTTTCACAGACTTACGTCTCAACCTCTGATTGGCTGTCCTGTCAATCAATGAGATGCAGACACCAATTGAGCATTGCTATTTTAAAGATACTGCACATTATTTGTCAGCCATTTTTTTTCAGCTGTACTACATCGCGCCGAAGTGTTCATTTGTCGCTGTAATTGTACAATCGAGGTACGTAAATTTTCCAACTCGTTTAAAGGGTTACCTATCCAAGTTAATATCCAAACCCGAAGTTGCGAAATGTCTGAAAAACGGACTGAAACTCGGAGATGCTTCCACACGCATGCAACAATATAGGTTCTGTAAACAGAAATTACATGTATCTTGCAGGACGCAGCAACCAACCACAGCTTAATTTTCCTGGCAGTTTTGCGTTCATTAGCTCGCCCAGCTTTCTGAACGAAAATTCAGCGCTATATGTCCAGCTAACGGTGTAGGGAGTGAACCCACTACCCAGTCACTGTATAGAGTGTGCAGATCATGGCGGTATTTGTTAGCCCAGCCTTTGAGACATACATCACTGTGACTTAGAGTACATTTAGCAAGCTGCCGTAGACGCTTTAATAAAATGTGAGCATTTGTCTTTACCATTCATCATCATCATCATCATCATCATCATCATCATCATCATCATCATCATCATCATCATCATCATCATCATCATCATGTGTCATGCCGGTAAGCGTGGGCGTTCATGTTTCGCCATCTCACACAAAGACTAGAGTCGTAGGTCAGCTCTGTGTTCTTGTCTCGACCATGGCACGTGACCAAGCAATCCAGATATTTATCTCTCTGCCTACCGCTTGTTCTTTTCCCCTCAGTTTTGCCAGTTGTCACCGAGTTCTCTAGTTCATGTCTTCTCATAATGTTGACTGTCTGTGTCTTATTATGCTGGCTTAAAAAATATGTTTAAATTGAGTTTAAAGGCAAGAGTTTTGACTGCATTGCACTCGGTTTTATCTCAAATGGCTCAGTCTCTTTCAGCAGAGTGGCTTGCCGATAGCGTCGCACGGTGCACGAACTCCGTAGTCTCCGAAAACATTGCACGCGTGAACCGATGAGAAACCCACAACCTTCGGGGAAGCTAGACAGTCGGCGTGACCACTTCGCCACGGAGGTTTTGGGGCTTTCTTGTCTTCCTCTTCCTCTTTCTTTCTTTCTTTCTTTTTTTTTTTTTTTTTGGTTTTGCTCCAGTAACATAAATTTGCTGCAGGTATGTGACACTCAATATTTTTTAGACACATTATAAGAAGAAATAAAGAAGAGAATTTGGTGATAACTGGCAAGATTGAGGGGAAAAGAACAAGAGAAAGGCAGAGAAGTAAATATCCGGATGGCAAAGCAATGTGGACTGGTCGAGACAAGAATACGGGGCTGATCCACGACTCTGGTGATCGTGCGAGATGGCGAAGCATGACCGGCCAGGCTTATCGGCACGGCACATAATGATTATGTAAAGTGTCACGACCATTAACTAATTCAGTGCCAAACCAAAAGTGGGTTTGGATCAAACAGAAAATGGGAAGTAGGGGTGTGTCAGAGTAATTCTCTAAAAATTGTTGAAATGGTAGCAGATATATTGTACGGCACATGATGATGATGTGAAGTGTCACGACCATTAAATTATCTCGGGCCTGAGTGCACAGAGTCGGGCGAGTTAATGTAGTTGACCGGGGGGGGGGGGGGACGGGGCGGAAACCAGCACATCACCGACCCCAGCACATCATCTACCCCAGCACATCACCGACCCCAGAACATCACTGACCCCAGAACATTATAGAACCCATCACATCACATGCCCCAGCACATCACAGACTCCAGCACATCACATGCCCCAGCACCACAGACCCCAGCACATCACATAACCCAGCATATCACTGCACTGACCCCAGTACATCACCGACCCCAGCATATCACCGACCCCAGCACATCACTGACTGCAGCACATCACAAACCGCAGCACATCACTGACCCCAGCACGTCACTGACCCCAGCACATCACTGACCCCAGCACATAACCGACCCCATAACATCACAGAACCCAGCACATCACTGACTCCAGCACATCGCATAACCCAGCACATCACCGATCTCAGCACCACATCACCGACCTCAGCACAACACAGAACCCAGCATGTCACTGACCCCAGCACATCACCGACCCCAGCACATCACTGACCCCAGCACATCACCAACCCCAGCACATCACTGACCCCAGCACTTCGCAGAACTAGATGAGGTTCTTCCTCTGGGAATTCTATTTTGTTTTTCAATTATGAAGAAAAGATGGCCAGTCGTTGCGTCGCATAGCGAGCGACGAGAGCTGACGTCGAACCTGGCAGTTTCAAATTAAACAGTTGCTGAAGGAGTTGCGAACGTAGAAGAGGCCAGGTTAAAGCAGCATTTATTTCACAAGATGGAGATTATTCTTTGCAAATTATCTCTGTCGGTCGAGGTGAAGTCGACGTCCGTTAAACACCCGCCATCCGACAAACTACAAAGTATCAATCCAAAAATACACCGAACTAGTCACGATCGTAGGCGTTATATTCAAGCCGTCAGTAACTGGCCGGTTAGCTCAGTTGGTTAGAGCGTCGTGCTAATAACGCGAATGTCGTGGGTTCGATCCCCATACTGGCCAATGTTTTTTAAACTTTTTTTTTCAAAGAATTTATTTAAGTTAGGACGTTAAACGACGACGAAAAATTAGATAACATCAAACAAGAAATGGAATGAGAGAAAATTACTATTCTAGAGATGTGCGAAACGAGATGGACAGGAGCGGGCATCAAGATATATGAAGATTTTAAGAATATTTATTCTGGAGGAGAAAATCGTTTACTAGTTAAATTAAGCGGCAATGTTATTCAGGTATATGCCCCAACAGGAGAATCCAGTGAAGATAGTGTAGAAGAATTTTATAATGACACAGAGTTTGCTTTAAAGAAATGTAAAAATTCAGAAATAAACATCATAATAAGGGACTTCAATGCAGAAGTAGGAAATAAAGGCGATAGATACACAGTAGGAAACTATGGTTTAGGAGAGAACGACCGAACGAACGGACCTTATTTTCAAAGGGTAACAAATTGGGCACGTAGGCCCATCTTACATTCGGCCCTTCCAATCACTCATCTTTCGTTCATCAATAGCGCATAGGAAAAACATTGTCAGATGAATTTTGTAAACATAAACAATGCATATAACCATGTTATGAGATACATCACCCACCCACACATCCCCCATTTCCCACACACATCCCCAACCAACCACACACAACACACACACACACACATACACACACCCAAGGCACACATACATGCCTCCACCCATCCACCACATCCCCACACCTACACATCTCCCACCCACACACACCCCCACCAACCACACATCCTATCCACCCACACCCCAGCATACATACATTTCCCAACCCACACATCCCCCACCCACACACATCTCCCCACCCACTCACATATCCTCCACCCGTCCCATTACCCACCAACAATCACCCACCCACATATCTCCCTCCACCCACACACATCCAACCATCCCAGCCAAACACACATCCCTCAACCACACATCCCCACGCACACACACACATCTCCCGCCATTTCACATATCCCGCACCTACCCAAACACAAATTCCGCACCCACCCCACATAATCTCCCATTTCCCCAGCCCACTCACAGATCCCGAGCCCACCCATACAAACATCCTCACCATCTCCTAACCTAACACAACTCACCCACCCACCTATCCTCTACCCATCCACACATCCTCCACCCACTCATCCCGCAACCAAACATCCCTTAACCACACATCCTTAAGCACACAACATTACCCATCTACAATCACCCACCCTCACATCCTCTACCGACCCACCCGTTCCCCAGCCACACATCCCTTAACCACACACCCCTACCCATATACACACATCCCCACCCACACACATC
>JACEFZ010022096.1:0-2500 GCA_014155875.1 Cepaea nemoralis | reverse complement strand
TACCTGTTCAAAGGCTGTCAGCTTGGGGATATGAGGGATCCCCGGGTGAGAGGGCCTGGCCGTCACTCGCTCTCTAATGCATGGAGGTAGTGTGCTGAGCCTGCAGCACATGTAGCCTACTCCGTGAGCGATACTTAAGGTGGCAAAGCGGTCGTCGCACGAACGCGCGTCACATTCGCACTGCGAGCGCTAACAAGTCAAGTCGCATTATCCTGTCAAGAAGCCTGATACGCGGGAAAATATCACGTTGAAAGTCCAACAAGAAACACGCTGTTGCCATGATGTGCAGCGTGGGAGCCGACAACAAGAAGAAGAACGTCGAGAGCCCACCTGCTAGCTGCATCAAAAAGCCTGATACTACAGCCATCACTGAAGCTACTACGAGGGAGAAGATTGACAGCCCACCACAGTCAAGAACCAAGACAGCAGAGAAGGAGGAGAAAGACATCAGAGTCGGAAACACCGACTCGAAAACAGTCCGATGGGTTGTCAAGCGGATTCCTGTGGAGCTGACAGATGTAGAAATCCTGAAGCAGCTACGTGAAGAGAATCTTCACATCCGATTCTTGAAGGCGGAGCGGCTTCTCACCTACTCCAAGATACCTACAACCTTGGCAGTAGTGACGTCGGAGGGTAACGAAATGCCGATCACAGTATCATTCAGCAAGAAAACTCAACAGCCAGAGAGATTCATACCAAGAATCACGCAATGCTCCAGATGTCAGAGGGCCGGCCACAGTAGAGCTACGTGTCGCAGTAAGACGGAAATCTGCCGATACTGCGCCGCTCACCACGCCTTCAAGGAGTGTCCGCTGGCCAAGATGGACACGGACTTCCGAGCACCCAACAACAAAAGAAAGTGTGCCAACTGCCTGGGCAAACATGGAGCAAGATACCTGGACTGTCCGTACCTGCAGAGACACAGAGACGTCTTAAAGATCGCTATCATCACAAAGACACCATTCAAGGAAGCAATGCAGAGGGGCGAGACAGCCACGGGTATAGCACAAGCTGAAAGAGATCAACTTCAAAAGCAGATAGACGAGTTGAAGAAGCAAGTCAAGGCACTGCTGACGACGACTCCGACCAACGATAATGAGAAGCTGCTGGCCGACATGAAAGAAATCCAGCACAACATCAAACAAGAGATCCAGCGCATGGCTGAGATGAAGAAGGAGAACGAAGAATCCTACAAATGATCAAGACCAAAAGAGAACTGCATAGAGCTGAAATGGAACTCTTTCAATACAAACAAACAAACAGAAGCCACACAAGAACTCACAGAAAAACCGCAAGAAGAAACCCAAGAGACCGAGTCTGAACAGCAAGCTAAAGCCAGCAGCCCAACCACAACGCCCAAGAAGGAACTACTATACCGTCGGATCTCTGAAGGAGGCACAGAATACCCAGTCGACAAGGAGGAACTCAAGCGCGAGGAATTCAGAAGGCGCTGGGAAGAAAAAGAAAAGAAGAAGTCTAAAAAACTCCGGGGGAAACCGATGGTATACCCAGTAGTACACTACAACTGTGAGGCCGACTTCGAGTACTATATCGAGGACGGTGAAATCGTCCCATGGCTGACCACTGAGGAAGAAAACGCTAGGCAGCAGATACGCAAACGCAACAGTGAAAACAGGCGTTAGGAGGAAAATGAAAACGTCGAAACGGTCCTACAGAAACTACACAAGAAAGGAGACAAAAAGACCAAATAAAAAGTCCTTTTAAGGACTGCACCAATCAAGCCAGGAGCCTGCACCAACACAGAAAACAAGTGGAAACATGCACAAAGGACAGCCGCCGACCGATCCCCCAGCTGGAGTGGGATAACGAAAAGTCCTATAAGGACTGCAGCCAGACGAGCCAGGAGCCTACACCAACAAAGAAAACCACAACAACAGAAGAGCACAAAGGATAGCCGCCGACCACTGCTGACGTCACAGACACAAACGCTACATAACCAGTCCGAGATAGGAATCACAAGACAAGAATTAGGGCTAATAAACCCCCAAAAACCACGTACCTCAACGATAACCACAGCTGATGAAGCATGTTAGACGAGGTCGAATTTGGAATTTTTGTTTTTGAAATGGAATCGGAATCGGAATCGTCGCACGAAGTGGTTACGATGAAAGCCTGTAACTATACTCATAGAGTTAGCGCAGTCAAAGGTGAAACATAAAAACACGAAATGGAAAGCTTGGCTAGCGAATACATCACGTGGAAGTCCGAATCAAAAACTCGCTGAGTGGATACTGTCTGAGACCGGCCTGGTTTGTGCGGGGAGCGACCCGTAGGGAACTAAATGCTCAATATATTGAAGTGAGGAATTAAAGCAGCCATGAGCAGGACGTCGCAATTCTCTCGGTGAGCCCAGCACCAGAGCGCTAGTGCCGGCTCGAAAAATGGAAACCCCCTTTGGGTGGGGATAATGGGGGGCCCCCCCAAGGGACTGGTCCCTTTGCCTTTGGGGGGGGGGCCCCCAAGGCTGAATTCGGGAAAA
>JACEFZ010022095.1:0-38069 GCA_014155875.1 Cepaea nemoralis | reverse complement strand
TTCACCGCTGTACTTCTCTGGGACAGTAGTAGCTTCAGTAATGGCTGTAGTATCAGGCTCTTTGATGCAGCTAGCAGGTGGGCTCTCGACGTTCTTCTTCTTGTTGTCGGCTCCCACGCTGCACATCTTGGCAACAGCGTGTTTCTTGTTGTTGGACTTTCAACGTGACATTTTCCCGCGTATCAGGCTTCTTGACAGGATAATGCGACTTGACTTGTTAGCGCTCGCAGTGCGAATGACATTCTTCCTCAAGACCTGACAAATTGTCCCATTTTATAGCGAATTACTCTAGAACGACCATCATTGGTTCTAGAACTGGGTCTAGCTCATTTCTTTCTTTCTTTCTTTCTTTCTTTCTTTCTTTCTTTCTTTCTTTCTTTCTTTCTTTCTTTCTTTCTTTCTTTCTTTCTTTCTTTCTTTCTGTCTGTCTGTCTGTCTGTCTGTCTGTCTGTCTGTCTGTCTGTCTGTCTGTCTGTCTGTCTGTCTGTCTGTCTGCCTGCCTGCCTGTCTGTCTGTCTGTCTGTCTGTCTGTCTGTCTGTCTGTCTGTTAAATAGAAATGGTTTCAAAACAATTCTTCTCCCGCTCTTTAACCATTGTAGGATCCACCAGCCTAGGCACTCAACCAACTAAACCAAACGTGTCGTATCCTTTTCTATCTCCTGAGCTCGCTCCACGTCTTCCCAACATAATTACTTAGATTCAAAATGTAGTATTTTTTTCTTTCATTTCTTTACTTTTTCTTTCTTTCCCTTTTGATTGTTTGTTGAACATAACTATTTAAAAATGATAATTCTTTTTCTTCTGTCCTGTATGTCCTATTGGGGCACAGGCCCCCAAACAACTCAGCACAGCTATCCTATTGTTTGCTACCCCACGCAGCTCGTTCCATCCCTTGTATTCCCCAATTATCCATCTCGTGTTTCTAGTTTCTTTTTTCTCTTTCCTCTTCATCTATTTCGCTTGCAATGTGGGTTCTAGTGAAAAGTCTTCATAGTTACACTATTCATAGGTTTTCTCAAGGTATGTCCTGTACACTGCTAGAGCCTTGCTCTCGTCTATAGATTCGCTAAAATCTTGCCCTCGTCTATATATTCGCTAAAATCTGTCCATTTCCCACCCTAAGCTCCACGTTAATGATACTGCCATGTTAGTTATTTAGCCTTTCTATCCTGCGCACTTAATACACGCTGTTGGAGATACGTATTGGTACGTGATTTGGGAGATCGCACGATGCTGAGAGGTATTGATACATGCTTTTGGAGATCCCATGATGTGCAAAGGCCATTGATACGCGTACATGCTTTTAGAGATCCCATGATGCGAAGAGACATTAATACATGCGTTTAGAGATCCCAAGATGTGGAGAGGCATTATTGATACATGCTTTTAAAGATCCCATGATTAGATAGGCATTTACATGCGTACATGCTTTTGGAGATCCCATGATGCGGAGAGGCATTGATAATGATTTTAGAGATCCCATGATGTGGAGAGACATTGATACGTATACATGCTTTTGGAGCTCCTATGATGCGGAGAGACATTGATACAAGCTTTTAGAGATACCATGATGTAGAGAGGCATTGATACATGATTTTGGAGATCCCATGATGCGGAGAGACATTGATACATGCTTTTAGAGATCATATGATGCGGAGATACGCGTACATGCTGTTGGAAATCCCAAAATGCGGAGAGGCATTGATACATGCTTTTAAAAATCCCATGATGCGGAGAAACATGATCATTCGTGACAGTCGGCATGGAGATCCATGATGATTTCGCAGAGGCACCAGTTAATGAATATTTGTAGTTTATTTGTAATTGTTTTCCACTATTTCCATATAGTAGTACTGAGTTAACGTTAGAACTCAATATTCTAAATCAGTGGTTTTCAACCGGTGGGGAATTCTACCCCCCTCCCCCCCCCCGTCCTCCCGAGAGGAATGTGAATTTGAGGGTTTACAAGGGGGTGGGGGAAATTAAGATTGTTTCAAGATCGCGTTAATACAAGAACCGATTGCTTGATATTGTTTTTCCCTCCATACTTTACGGTTCTATACTTCTCGACCTTCTGAAATTCGGTTTATAATGTAAGTAGACCCGCAAATCACGTTTTATGTAGATGTTTAGACATGTTCTAGTACGTGTTATTTAAGTTAGCTTCCATTTTAACGCATACTGTGTAGGGGCAGGGGGGAATGTATGGGGAGGAGGGGGGGAGTGGACATACGAAAGGGTGGGTGATGACATTCTGAACATATGACGAAGAGGTGCATGGGCCAAAAAAGGTTGAGAACCACTGTTCTAAATTTTATATCAGTTTTAATTTCTTTTGACCACCACAAGTTTCCACTACTATGATTGCGCCTCTTTGCCATGATATTCTTATTTTAATATACATGTCTATGCTCCAACTCTTTCCATCTTTGTCTACATTCCAACCCAAAAAGTTATATGAATGGCTCCACATCTTGAAACTTGGTTAGAATCTTGAAGATGTTTGAAACAAATTCAAAAGAAAATACTTTTCTCACAGTCAGATAAAATTGCCATTCGCTTCTTTATAGTTTCAAATACATGTTAAGGCAAGCTGCAGGAACTAGAAAATTAATAGCAAGTTCGTTTTTGGGAAGGGTGTTTGCTCCGAACATTACAAGTTTTGAAACTACTAGTCTACTTATGTAAGTAAGTGTTGACGTTTTATTTCGTTTTAGTGAGTGTAAATGCTTTATTTTTGTTGCTAATGGTGACATTTTGCTGTAAGTGGAATTAGTTTGTTTAAGTGGCAACATTTTATCATAGGTGGTAACATTTTGTTGCAAGTGGCAACATTATGTCGTAAGTGGTAACATTTTGTTGTAAGTGGTAACATTGTGTTGTAAGTGACAGCATTTTCTTGTAACGGTAACATTTCATTGTAAGTGGTAACATTTCGTTGTAAGCGGCAACATTTTGTTGTAAGTGGCAACATATTGTTGTAAGTGGCAACATTTTGTTGAAGTGGTAGCATGTTGTTGTAAGTGGTAACATTTTGTTGTAGGTGGTAACATTGTGCTGTAAGTGACAACACTTTGTTGTTGCTTGCAACATTTTGTGATAACTGGCAACATGTTTTAAGTTGCAAATTTTGTATGTGTGAATGTTCGTGCACGCGCGTGTGTGCGTGTTACTTTCCGTAACAAATTGCCTTACTGGATTTACGCTAAACGCTGCAGGATTTTCTGAGGAGGGGATCCGAGCACTTATTGACTGAATGGTTGGATGTACAATGAGGATGATCTGTCGACTAACTAACTAATTAACTTACGTATTGGATTTATACAGGGTGTAGTTTTAATGACTGTGGGTGTTTTGAAAATATTGCCGTTCCAAGTTTTGTATTTACCTTTTATGTCGCATGAACTCCACAGTGAGTGAATACAAAACTTGGAACGGCAATATTTTCAAAAACTCCACCGTCATTAAAATACACCCGGTATTCTTATTAAAAAGAACCCGTTTCCACGCAATTGGGCCATGTTGGGTGTATGGTGCTAGCCACATATTTTGTATAGGCCAGTCGACACTAGATAGATGATGTGGTCAATACCACGTCGGCCTCTTTTACTTCGTAGAACATTTCCTGGTAACAATGTTAAACTGGATCGATCTGGCAACCCAAGGCGATTTAATTAACAACATAA
Source organism: Cepaea nemoralis (assembly GCA_014155875.1). Lineage (NCBI taxonomy): Eukaryota > Metazoa > Mollusca > Gastropoda > Stylommatophora > Helicidae > Cepaea > Cepaea nemoralis. Next base: position 34,382 of record JACEFZ010022095.1, on the reverse strand, counting down.
TCCTAGCCTAAATAGGGATTTGACCTTGTGAGCACTAGCCCGGCCTGCCAGCGTACGTGCCACTGCGCTGCTGTAATTCCCAAGAAAATGACTCGTTTTCACGCTGCAGAAGTATTGGCCACGTGATGTTAGCGTTGTGTGGTTAAACCAGTCGTCACTAGCATACCATCAGCATTGCCAGTAGTGGGTTGTGCTCAATCTTCAAACTAGTGCTAGTGTTTATCTTGTTCGGATTATCTTGTTCAGATGCCAGGTTAAGTATCGTTGACTGTGTCTGTTTTCTGTTGTATTGCTTTTTGCCTGATGATAGCAACACTGGTAATAGGGAAAGCTAACCCACAAGCAAAAATCAGTCCAGTGCGGACTACGACTAAGTTCAAAGCGAGCGGCAAATAACATAGTTATGGAGGTTGTTCGTCATCCAAATTACATTTTCAAGCTAATGAACGCTACACAGACGCTATTAAAAAATGTTTGACATTGCCCCGGTATCAAGCAGACAAACAGCAATATATTGCAGCGAGGTGTTAGGTCATAGTCTTATTCTTGGTCTCTCTTTACAATGAATTTATTACTTCTTAAACGATATAAACGTAAAGGAATTTGTTCTCCTAGAAGTAAGCAAAGGTAGTCGAAAGTGCATAATGAGATGTGATGATCTAATTTCTTCCTCATCGCCGATCCGTCTCATTCATTTCTCAGAAAATGTTAAAAACAACAGGACTGGGTCTACCCCATGGCAGTATTGTTTCGTGATAATAACCCTCAGCCACCATAACTTTTCCTGGATGACAGGAAGGAAAGCATATATTCGTATAGATACATTAGAGAATATATTAGCATATATCTGCATGTATGGCGGCTGGTGTGTCGCAGAAGCGACTGGTTTTCTTGCCTTATGCAGAAATGTGTGGCTGCTGGTTTTGCTAGTGACTGCCGTTTCCATCGATGATGAACTGTGTTTTCGAGGAGGACTTTGGTTTGTTATTCTGGTGACGGCATTATGTACAGTGAAATGTTTCTTTACATCTGTTAGAGGTTGTTTTGTTGCGTGATCTACATTTCGTAGAAAAATGGCGTGGTTGCTAGAAAAAATCTAGAAACGGAACAACAATATCTAGAGACATCGAGACTTTGTAAGGTGAACATGTGGTTGGGAAAGTGACTACCAATTCCATCAGGGGTGAACTGTTCTGTTCGCAGAGGACTTTTGTGGTGACATTCTGGCGATGGCATTTTGCACAGTGTGCCTAAGTGGGCCGTTGTTTGTCGAGACTCCTGACTTTTCCACTTTTCACATGAGGCAGTGAGGAACATTTTATGTGATATTCACTGGCACGGGAACGGAGCATAATGGGGACGACCCTTTGCTGTCATGTTGGAACCGCGACTAACGACTAACGAATATTAGCAAACAACAACAACAACAACAACAACAACAACAACAACAACAACAGCAGCAGCAACAACAACAACAACAACAACAACAACGACAACAAAACATTGACATATTCTAGCAGCTGCATTCAAGGATGGGAGAACGGATGGTAATATTAAATTATGAATACAACAGGCAAGACACATTTTATAACACTAGGACATTTGTGGAAGACTATAGACATTAAAACTAGCAAGAAAGTGACAAACTGTAACAATATCGTTAAATCAGTGCTACTGCGTGGATCAGAAACAGGGTAACACGATGAAAACAATTCATTAACTAGTGTGTGCCTAGAACAATGGACTAAAATGGTATGACAGAATCACTAATGCGGAACTTCGGGAGAGAACTAGCCAGATTACAACGAATCAAGAGATGAGAAAAAAATGCGGGCGCTTGTTACGACATACAATTGCTAAGCAATGTCCGTGTCTTCCGTTGGGTTCAGTTGATATCTAGGGATGTTTTCTTCTTCTTGTGTTGTTGGACCAAGACGCTCCTCGACGTTCTCAATTTTATTATGTAGTAGGTTCCTTTCTTTATTCCCCCATGCCTTGAGTACTTGATTTCTAGAAGGTCACTAGGATACTACTGCTTCTGAGGTTGTGTAGCAGGCACGACGTTCTAATTGGTTGGTTGTTTGTGACTCATCTTAAAGACTGACAACTCTTAAATCCGATACATTGGTGTTCAATCCGTCTAAGCCATGAAAAGGTTTGAATCTATCAGGAAAGAGGTTAATGTAGAGACTTTCCTCTCGGCCCGACACCAAAGCACCACCTCCAAACCGTCTATGCTGTAGAGCCCTTCCTCCTTTCTCCAAGTAAAGTAATCAGCCGCGCGTACAAGATCGGCACTGGAGCTTCGCATCTGATGTAGCAGTAATTCGGCGAATTATTGAAATAAGACAATATCAGTTACTCATATCTTTCATTTATTTATATATTATTGTTATCATCGTATTGCTTTGCGATTATCATTTCAGAATGTTCGGAGCAAGCTGGCGAGGATTAGTAACCGTATGGGCGTTAGTGATGTACCTGATCATGAGCACAGCCTCTCTTCAGAGTAGCGCAGCCCCAGTACCAAGCCTCCCTCAACATGGTCAGTAAGTTCACTCATTGGTGAGCTACAATTCATCATAACTTGAGTTGAGATGTTTGTGAGGTTTTGTCTACCTACCTACCTACCTACCTACCTACCTACCTACCTGCCTGCCTGCCTAACCGTCTGACTTCCTACCTACCTACCTACCTACCTACCTACCCTACCTACCTACCTACCTACTTACCTGCCTGCCTACCTACCTGCCTGCCTACCTACCTATCCACTCATCCACCCACCTACCTTAGTTAGTGTTGTACCTGATCATGTACCTACCTACCTACCTACCGAATCAATCCATCTGTCCGCCCGCCCGTTCGTCCGTTCTTCTGTTTATCTGCCTGTCTGTCTCTCCGTCCGTCCGACCGCCTATCTGTCTGTTTGTTTACAGTTATCCACATCAATTTCTGCGGAGAAAACTTGAACTCCTGTCCCTGCTGCAGTGACGTTGCTTCTATTCATCAGCTTCCAGTGTTTTAAAGTTATGACTTTAAATAATATGCTACTTATTGAGAAGATACATCATAAAAATTAATGTTCTGGCAATCTACACAATCTAATCATAAAAATACACAAAATATTCTGCATTAAAGAGGCACAACAGTTGATCTATCGAACGAAGGACTCATAAATGTGGACGTTAAGACAGGGAGAATTATGAAAATTAAATAGTTAGAGTTGAGTTGAGTTAAGAACCGACATCACTTCACTCAGGACATTCCTGATACGTGCTACGTCCTCTCGTTCAACAGCCAGCGAAGAGTCACAATACTAATCGTTCCCATCACTATCTGATTAAAAGTTCTCCTGGTCTTCCCTCTCAGTTTTGAGATTCTTCCAGAACCCCTGCCGATCCTCCGCAATCTCATTCTTTCCACATATGGGTTCTCAATATGTTCCTCCGCCTTCTCCATCTGGTCCTACAAGCGCACCACCACCTCAATTAAATAGTTTAGACATGAAAAGAGACATACATATCAGGAAACGATATTTATGGAAGTTGTGGTACCGGGAATCGAAGAGGAGGAAGACCAGGTAGTGAGTGGATTCGAGACGTGCCTAGAGAATTTACACACAACAGCAACAAAGGCGAGATAACTGGGTTATGAAAGAAAAGAATTTCGGACGAACTTTATTTGGGGACAAATTCTGCACACGACAAGCCGCCGGATGGATGATGAAGGAAGTTAATTTTGAAGTCAACTACACTTAAGCATACGTATACTTCCTCAATAAAGGAATGGCATGAATGTTGGCTGGCCCGACGGTATGATGGTGTTTAACTGTAATTTCTTTTCCTTCTGTCCATTAGCCGCAACTGGGGACTAGGGCCCCAACCAAACCACACCAAACCACACCAAACCGTCCTGTCTTTGGCTATCTCCTACAACTCCCCCCCCCCCGCCCCTCTCCCATATCCTCGCAATATTATTCATCTGTTTGTAATTCTCTTTTCGGAGGTTAGCAAGGTCGAATAGATAAGAACGCTCGTTCTTAAACATCCGGTGTGCGGATGTCGAGGTGAAAGGTTCAACTCCTACATCGGCCAGTTGCACAAAAATGTTGACTTATCGTCTTTGACTTGGGGACGTAAATTGCAAGTCGGAAGTCGGAGTGGGTTCGTCTGATGATTAGGGATATTGGTAATAAGGAAAGGTAATACACACGCGCTCTCCGTGGCGATGGCGTTGCGGACGCGATTCGTAATGCCGCTTACCCGCGTTTGAAACACAGCGGTGACCGATTTGCCAGCAGACCGTATCGCGCAGGTTTTAACATGTTGGTATGGGAGCCAGTCGTTCAGAAAGCAATGGCAAGCTACTGAACGTAAAACTTTCCAAGACATCAATAACGGCAGTAAAATTCTGGTGTTGACTGCAACGTTTTGTAAATATCACGTGTATGGACTACGCTTGAGTTCAAAGCGAGCGAACGCCAAAAAATGCTCTTCTCCATGTTGATATTTTAAGGTCTCCCTCTATTTCGATTGTCTAGTAGATTCCAGACATGAGAGTGTCTAGTTTTATTGTCCTCAGGTTTTCTCAGTGTGTGTACTATCTTGTAGATTCCAGACATGAGAGTGTCTAGTTATATTGTCCTCAGGTTTTCTCAGTGTGTGTACTATCTTGTAGATTCCAGACATGAGAGTGTCTAGTTATATTGTCCTCAGGTTTTCTCAGTGTGTGTCCTGTCTTGTAGATTCCAGGCATGAGAGTGTCTAGTTATATTGTCCTCAGGTTTTCTCAGTGTGTGTCCTGTCTTGTAGATTCCAGACACGAGAGTGTCTAGTTTTATTGTCCTCAGGTTTTCTCGGTGTGTGTCCTATCTTGTAAATTCCAGATGTGAGAGTGCCTAGTTGTATTGTCCTCAGGTTTTCTCGGTGTGTGTCCTATCTTGTAGATTCCAGACATGAGAGTGCCTAGGTGTATTGTCCTCAGGTTTTCTCAGCGTGTGTCCTGTCTTGTAGATTCCAGACACGAGAGTGTCTAGTTTTATTGTCCTCAGGTTTTCTCGGTGTGTGTCCTATCTTGTAAATTCCAGATGTGAGAGTGCCTAGTTGTATTGTCCTCAGGTTTTCTCGGTGTGTGTCCTATCTTGTAGATTCCAGACATGAGAGTGCCTAGGTGTATTGTCCTCAGGTTTTCTCAGCGTGTCCTATCCAGCGTCATTGTCTTTTCTTTACCTCGTGGTTCACTGGAATTTATTGACTTCTCTCCATGATCTCTACATTGGCGATTCTGTCATACCATTCTATTCCCACTTTTCTGGGCAGAAACCAATTAATTTTTGTTTGCATTTATCACTAATTCTGTTAGTTGTTCTCAAGTTTTTCTGAGCTCTGCAGTATTAGCGATTTGACATTAGAGTTAAACATTTTAAGTGTAGTGTTAAGTTTAACTTCCATTGACATCTCACATTTCCTAGCGCTATGAAAACTCCTACGGTCTTTTGTATTTGAATTTTAATATCTCTGTCTGTTCCCTATTTTTGTCTAGATTGCTCCTCAAATATATGTATGATTCAGCCTCTTGAAGTGAGGTTTTACCAAGAGAAATCGTGTTGTGATTTGCTTGGTTTAATCTCATTATCTTTGTCTTTCCTCTATTCAATTTTAGACCTACTTGCTGTGACCTCTCATCAGGTGTAATTAGTTTACTTTCATCTGATTACGTGCGTGTGACAGAAGTGCAGTGTCGTCGGCGAAGTCCAAATCAGCAAGTTGCTTTGATAGAGTCAATTAAATTGCATTTAAAGCGTTACTTGTTGTTCTCTTCATAACCCAGTATATAGTCAGTAAAAATAATAATGGTGAGAAAAGGCATCCCCGTCGTCTCCCACCCCCTTTTCCACATGTATCTGTCAGTTTTCCCACAGGAAGAACTCTACATTTCATATCTGTATTTGTTGCCCGTTATTAAGTTAATGATGTTCCATGGGATCCCATAGTGCCGCGTCAACCTTCATAAGGATTTCTTATCGATGCTGTCAAAGACCTTTTCATAATCCAGGAATACAATATAAAGTGACGAATGCAGATGAATACTGTGTTCTATTATTTTGCGTAATGTGACACTCTGGTCAGTGCAGGATCTGGTCGGAAGCGAGCCTGTTCATACCGTAACTGTGTGTCAGTGGCATCTCTTAATCTCTCCAGAATTATCCTACTTAATATTTTCCCAGGCACTGATAGTAGTATATTATTCCTCTATAATTTTAACACGCCCACAAGTCCCCTTTCTCAGGCAACTTCACGAGATACCCTTCTCTCTATAGTCTGCTGGTATTTATTCAGTCTCCAAGATTCTGAAAATTATTTGTGGAGTAGTTAAGTTGAAGTTTCTATATTGGATTTATTAGCTACTGCTGGGATACCATCTGAACCGGCAGCTTTTACACCTTTCAGTAGTTTTGATGGCTTTTCAAATTTCTTCTTTAGATGATTTTTCCACAGTTGATGTCCATCTCCACTTTTGGATATCAGGAGGATCATTTGGAACTGGTCTATTCAGAAGGCTCTTAAAGTATTAAACCCGTGTGTTAATTTGATCTTTAATGTTGGTGAGAACTTTTCCTTTACTATATTTGAAAAGCCCACTTGGTTGATTATATTTTTCTTCCACATTTCACGTGGTGCTGTGTAGGTCGCTGAGGTTTCCCTTCGCTGCTGCATCCTCTGCCTCTCTTACTAGAGCATCTTAATATAATCTGTTATCTGCCCTTATGTGCTTCTTAACTGCTTTGTTAGATTCTGTGTATTTTTCTTGGGCTCTGGTTATGCTGTTATTTAAGTATGTCCCTTTCCCCCATCTATTAATTAGGTCTGCCTTTTATTGTTCCTTTATTGTAGGTTTACAATGTTATCAATGCTTAAGTTGTCGCTCCCTTCTTCCAAGGACTTCCATACACCAGTCGCTCCAAATGCTTTAAACCTGTTGTCAATATTTCCCGTGCTCTCCTCGCTTACTATGTGTTGCAAGATCTAGTACTTATTAGAGACTCTGGCCATTATTTTCTTCTTCTTTCGTTCGTAAACTGTTTTTAGTTTCTCAGTTTCTGAGATATCCTACATTAATTTGAATGTTATGTTTATAAAATGTTATATATCTCTTCAGTGTTAATTTAATTTTACTTGTCAGGAGATGGTGTCCGAACTTACATCAGCACCTCTACAGATATTTACATCACGTAGAGACGATCTAATTCTGTAATTTATACACATATAATGAATCTTGTTTTCCATTTTGTAGTCGGTCTATGCCCGTGTGTCTTTATGTATTCTTTTTTTTTTTAAAAGAAAAAACGCTCCCGCCTATGACATATTGATTCACTGCTCAAAAATTGGTGAATAATTCTCCATTTTCATTAATTACTCTAGTCCGTGGTTCCCTATGACCCTTTCGTAACCAGTGTTATCACATCCTAGTGTGGAATTTAGGTTACCCATCATAATTGTGATATTGCCATTACTTAGATTGCCAATTATGTTTTGAAATTACATGCAAAAGTTCTCCTTAACTGATTCCTCTTTATCATTCGTTGGCCGGTAACATTGACTCACATTCATGTTTATTTTATTGTATATAGATCTAAATCTTGCTGTTATTATTCTAGAGCTAACTACTTCCCACTATAACAATGCTTTCTTTGCCTCTTATGATAAAACTACGGCCACGCTTTCATTGGGAGGAGGGGGGGGGGGAAGCATTTTTCTCTTCATGGCCTGAGATCAGCACTGCTTCAACCGTGCTTGGATGCTGTGTGCCTGTCCGTTCCATCTTGCGTCACACAATCCCACATGGCTAAACTTATACTATTTCATTTCTTCTACAGCAGAGATGTATTTTCTAGTTCATACATAGTTTCAATATTTCTGCAATCCTGGAGATTGTCCTATTTGAAAGAAATTTAATCAGCACCCCTGACTCGTCATGTCTCTTCTAGGAGAGCTTCCTTTTCTCTTGGCTGGTGTGAGGTTTTTTTGTGAGTTTATAGAGAATTACAGAAGTTCTAATGAGTGAAGTTCTATAAAGTATATCTCTCTATAAAAGATACAGGTTAGTAACAGCAAGTAGTGTCTAGAGGTATTGATATTTATTCTCGCATAACCCTTGTAGAGAAACCATTAAGAATTTCGGCTCATCAAGTACCCCCACTGTGAGAAATTAGACCTAAGTTAAGTTCTACACAGAATTATTTATTGATGATTTCTCTTCTAGGCCATATTTATATATAGAGATCTTGGCAGTTAGCCACAGTAACCAATGAAAGCAGTTCTCTCATCTTCCAGCTGACTGTGCTCTGGTCGCCAACCTCATGTTTGATCTCTAATTATTTATTTCAAGTGACACAAGACACTTGGACAAATGATCACATTGACAATTGTACCATTGTAGTGAACATAACAACACTGTATTTTACACTGGTTGAACAAGACAACATGAGAAGATCTTGACAACAGTTGGACCAACATTCACAAAGGAATGATCACACCAACAGATTAGACAAGTCATACATCATGGAAGATACTTGACAACAACCACACAGAACTTTCACAATCTCTGTAACCAACCACAACAGTAGAGTAACAGTCACCATGAAGATGCTTGACACCAGTTGGACAAGACAACCACAGGAACATATATCTCAAAACTGTTCTCTTACAACTAATCTTTTATTAATGTCTGATGAGGTCAAGTGAAGACTCAGGCTTCATTTTCTGCCAACAATTTACATCTCAAATATGTTTATATGCAAATTATAGTGACATTATCTATGAAAACCCAAACACATCACTCATTATCCCCACAGAACATTAACCTAAAACAACCCTCCTCCTTCACATCTCTACACCATAGGTTATCCTACACCACAACACTTTAATCCTTTCTTCGACTGTTAATGAGGGAAACACAAGATAAGCTATAAATTGGGCAAGCATAGGGACGTTCTGCGCCACTGGTCTGTTTAATCCTTTTAGCACCTATGATGGTGTTGGACAGCTCAGGTTACAGTTCTCCCCATGATGGTTTTCCAATTCAGGCTATTCCCTGCTGTCACAATCTTGAAAGAAATTTTAAAGCTCTATCTTTTCACTGGTGAGTTCATGAAGTTGACACTTAGGACTGTTCTTTTACTTTTCCAGTAGAGGAAGATCTAAAAAGAAACAATATGTCCTAGCATTCTTCTTTCTGTCTATCTCACCTAAATTTTGACTGTTCATGAAGTTGACACCCAAGACTGTTCTTTTACTTTTCCAGTAGAGGAAGATCTAAAAAGAAACAATATGTCCCAGCTGTCTTTCTTCACAGTCTATCACTCCTAAGATTTCTGATGGACTTAATACCAATCCATTTTGAGAATTTGCTCTATGTATTAACTTCTGCTCCTTCAGCTTTCAGCCATTATTAATTCAGCTGTGATAGGGTCAGCTCCAAGTGCACCTTTAATGTCCACTCTTAGCCAGTAGTGACATGCTGAAGACCAGGTGATCTCTCCTCCCAAGGTTTCTTCTTGAGTTTATCTTGAAGATATAGCCTGAAGCTTTTACAAAATTGGAGAGTATCCCTGTCTTAGGCTTTTAAGAAAGACTTTTCTTCAGTGCCATCTGTATAGGCCAGAATTAGTGGATTCAGGCTCAATCTTTGCAACCTGTTGTTCATTTTGGTCTTTTTGGAGTCTGACTTTTCAGCTGGAGTTGAAGACTAGAGCTCAGGACTTCCCTGGAGTTGTCCTGGTAATTGAAAGGGCCTCCTCCATCTTCCTCATTCTCTGTTAATAAACAAAGGCACAACATGTGTTTTACATCTATTGAACCATTGTCACAGTTATACAGTACTATCACAGATTCAGAGAGGAATGGGAGGGGCAGGGGGAGTGTGATATTCGAACACCCGCCTCTCACTGATGATGAAGTGCAATTTTGTTTGGGGTGATATCCTTTCTTCAGGTTCATCCCCAAAACCGTGAAGTCATAGGCACATACTCCTAATCAGAGGCAGCTTCACACAATTATCTTGTAAATTCTCACAATAAGTAGATCACAGGGACCGGTGTACCATGAGAACAGACAGTGTGATTAAGCACCAAGAAGTAGGCATTGTATGGCAGAAATCATGCACTTGAATTGCTTTCACATGTGGAATACACATAATGAAAGAAAACATGAATTTTCCCTGACAAATAGCATGAGCCTTCCCATGTATTCAGCTGACAAACACTGTAGGTTAATTTATACAGTGCAATGCAGTCCTGCAAACATGGATTTAATAAGTGTCTTTAGTTTTACAATTATGAGAAGTTAATTATATAATTATCATCTCATTCACTCAAACATTCTCAGCCATTATAAGGGAGAAATTACATGCAGTATATAGCATCACACATTCTGAAACATAACTGCCAAAGGTAACTCTCAAGAGCGATGTACAGTTTGGTTAAGAATGTCATGATAGGCACTCAACGAATGTTCAGAGCGCACAAAGGTTTTGCCATATGCATTGAGCGTGGTTTACAGTCATAAGCATATGCAAATCATCAAATCAGACAGACAATAGACATGGTAAGAATGTTTCACTGCGGTAGACATGACAGGTTTTGAGCGGCAGTTTTAGAGTCACTGTACCGAAGTTCTGTCTTCTTTTTACATTTTCTCAAGAAAATACTCGGCCATTCGTCTCTCTCTCACTTCATCAGGTTTACACATAACATATTAAATGATTTAGGTACCTGATGTGCAGATGACCACATCCTAAAGAATGCTTTTGGGCAAATTTTACCACTGCATCTTGAACATGTCCTTACGGGATGGAATCAAGGCTTCGACTGGCGGGCTAATTAATTATGTATTAAGGAGCGTTACCAGCCCAAGGGTTACCCAATCAAATTGAGACCCCACCATTCATCTACCCTCTCTCGATCCAGAATCTACGATTCTATTTTTAGTTAGGGTATCAATACGGCTTACTGTGATTAACTTCTAAGTATTGAGAAATGTAAATGGACTGGGGATGCGAACGTCTGAAGACATCATGCCACATAGCCTCCCCATAAAATTGTCATGGATACCATGACTGATAGGTCAGGCGTTCACAGTTCCCAGATCCTTTAAGTGGTGTCATCATTTACTCATCTCCCATTACTCCAACAAGAGCTGAGCATATGGAACCAATTGACTTTTCCTTTTTTAAGAAAAATCTGCTCTAATATTCATCATTCATGAATTTGGTGGCATCTGCAAAGACCAGGAAGTTAGTCTTGCATGAAGTTCCATTTAGTCACTGGAAGTATGAAGAGTTATGACCACACTCATCAGTGAACTGCTCTCCAACTCATTTCTGACAATGCTCCACAGTCAATCTCCATGCTATTTTTCCTGTCCATGATGAATGATCTCTCAGAGTCACACACTTTCAAAGCATGAGTACCATTGAGATTCATTATGAGAAGTAATGGCTTTGCAATTAAACCAACTTCCAGATGTTTGATGAGAGTGGTATAATTCCATATGTCTCTCACTTTTCATCTTTATCAGAACTTCATTCTTCCTCTCGCCTCTGGAGAATGATAATCCTGTGAGAGTGTATTTAACTGAACAACTTTCTCCAACAGTAATCTTGGTATTTGGAACTGGGTTAAAATTTTTGATCATCACCGGAGCAAAGACAATCACTTCCGGGTGAACTGTATAGCAGCCGCTGCAGAACTTAAGACTAAAATCTACTAGTGCAGATTTGGTTAGCGTTGGACACAGGGTCTACCTTTCCAATAAGCCTCTTGTGTTTGCAGATGGTAGCAATTTCCCATTATATTTCCTTGACTTATTTCTGTGGTCTTACCATAGATTTAGAGGTGCACTTATTGGTTGAGATTTCCTCATTCCGTTAGGCCTCTATTTTGTTGTTTGTGAGAAGTGACAGCATTTTCTCTCCTTAGTTGCTCTATTTTCTAACGTAGCAACCGAATTGGTAGATGCAGCCAGACTGTGACATCTACTACAACCAATATAAAATTTCCATGGGGGTTCCAACTAGTTGTCTTCAGCCATGCTTTAGCTAATGCTTTTGAGTGACGGGGAAAGTATCCGTTCTTTTCTCCCACATGAGCAAAACGTTTACTTTTGGCGAATAAAAGGGCGTTTCTTCTCACCATAGAGAAGTCCGTCATTATCACACCCACCTTTGAAGGTGTGTGATTATGTGGGTTAGCTTCTTAGATCCCAATATTGACGGGAAATTTTTTGGAAGCAATTTTACTGACTTTGAGGATAGGACTGGCCAGGTCTTGTGAACCTCGCATCTCAGTAATAATATAAGATTCCACTGCGGAATGCTTTGGTCTTATTTATAAAGAGTCGACTGCTAATTGCAGAGATCTTTATCTTGAAAGGAGTCAGCTGTTTGAACATTTTTTGTTTTGTTGTGTATAGAGTGTCAACTGCTGGCGTTGCAGTGATCTCTACCATATAAGAGTTAACTGTTTAAGAACAGTAATCCTTATTAGTCCATTCCCTCACAGACTTTGCTCTTGTCTAGAACTGAGCTACATTCCCACCATTTTCCAGGCAGAAAAGTCTTCCCATTGAGAATGAAAAAGGAGAATGACATCAGTTGTTCTCAACTTTGTCCGTCCTTTAATCTCCACCATTTTGCAGGCAGAAATGCTTTCTCAACTGAGGATGAATTGACGGCCGACATCGGAGACGGATCCTGTTTTATCTCTTCATGAAATTTTTCAGGTTGTCCACGTTATGCTCCTAGTCGTATGATACGCCAATGACATCAGGTTGGTTATCCCCGTTTCCTGGACACATATTTGGGATGCTCTCCACTTCCATATGAATGGCTAGGGGTCCAGTTATTTTGATGGCCTTCCTGGAGATTCAATGAGTTCACTCCTGGGGACTTTGGGTCCTAGTACACCAGAGATCACACCATCGAACAATAGACTAATGTCTTATAGACACCAGACTGTGGTCGGGTCATGAGTGACTGACCATGACATCAGGTAGAATCTTCCCTTCATCTCGTCCATCACGTATCAAGTACGCTTAAGAATACCACTAAATCAGGAATGGCAAGTGACTGAGTTGATAAGGATGTTTCTCCTGGAGATTTCAATTGTGCTCACTTTCTCAGCAGCTTGATCAGGGCTACCGACAAGATTACACAACTGAGAATAAACCCCAACGTCGAATCGACACTGGACAATAGCCGGTACGAATATGACTATACTGAGAGAGATGGTTAGTGAGGTGTCTTAATGGTTGCCCAATTTTTCCATCAGGGTTCACACTCTCTGCTCTCAGTGTTGCCAACATGTTATGGAGACTGAGGAATTAAGTACCCATTATATGATGTGATGCAGTGATATTAAAATGTAAATACACTAATTCCCCTTTCTCCCATGCCAGCCAATACGTTAGAAAATGGAGTAGGCCCCCTATTTATTCCCTCGGATAAAGTGTCTTAATTTATCTCAAGAAAAATCAAATTTATCCTGAAATTAGCTGTCTATGTTATTTAAAAATAATTTGTGTCTTCTGGTTCTCAGATACCTTTGATACTCATAGTGAACACAGTATGCACAAAATTACACAACATTATTGACAGTCCATTACATCAGCCCATCTTGAAACACAACATTATCATGGGTATAGCAAACATGTTGACCCATAAGATAATTAACATTTTTGTTCAACTACATTGTACAATGTGACATTTGTGAACAGTGATACATGCAATATTACCACCATTGATGAAACAACCACCACCCGAGATTTACTTGTGGGTTTAAACATCTGGACCTTTTGTCCACATTTATGTGACGAGATCCATTTAACCACATCATAAAACTCTAAGCAATAGGTTTAATTTTGCGAGAGGTTACTCCCTGATTCTAATACAAGCATAGATATCCTCCACAGGAGTCCCAGACAAGGTTATACCCATAGTTTACATCCCGAGTCGTCAGACCTCGTTATGTGAATCCCATAAAAGGTATTCCCAGGGTTCATTTAGTGCATAGAGCACTCAATATGTGATTACCTTGAGGGTGTTCCCAGGGTTCTAATTGCCTATATTAGTCCACAATATGTGATCCCCTTTTGCAGGTTATTCCCGGGGTCCAGTCGCGGATACGGGTCCACAACATGTGATCTCCTTTAGGGGTGTTCCCGGGGTTCAATCGCGGATACGAGCCTCCAACATGTGAGGTTTTTTTGTGAGTTTATAGAGAATTACAGAAGTTCTAATGAGTGAAGTTCTATAAAGTATATCTCTCTATAAAAGATACAGGTTAGTAACAGCAAGTAGTGTCTAGAGGTATTGATATTTATTCTCGCATAACCCTTGTAGAGAAACCATTAAGAATTTCGGCTCATCAAGTACCCCCACTGTGAGAAATTAGACCTAAGTTAAGTTCTACACAGAATTATTTATTGATGATTTCTCTTCTAGGCCATATTTATATATAGAGATCTTGGCAGTTAGCCACAGTAACCAATGAAAGCAGTTCTCTCATCTTCCAGCTGACTGTGCTCTGGTCGCCAACCTCATGTTTGATCTCTAATTATTTATTTCAAGTGACACAAGACACTTGGACAAATGATCACATTGACAATTGTACCATTGTAGTGAACATAACAACACTGTATTTTACACTGGTTGAACAAGACAACATGAGAAGATCTTGACAACAGTTGGACCAACATTCACAAAGGAATGATCACACCAACAGATTAGACAAGTCATACATCATGGAAGATACTTGACAACAACCACACAGAACTTTCACAATCTCTGTAACCAACCACAACAGTAGAGTAACAGTCACCATGAAGATGCTTGACACCAGTTGGACAAGACAACCACAGGAACATATATCTCAAAACTGTTCTCTTACAACTAATCTTTTATTAATGTCTGATGAGGTCAAGTGAAGACTCAGGCTTCATTTTCTGCCAACAATTTACATCTCAAATATGTTTATATGCAAATTATAGTGACATTATCTATGAAAACCCAAACACATCACTCATTATCCCCACAGAACATTAACCTAAAACAACCCTCCTCCTTCACATCTCTACACCATAGTTATCCTACACCACAACACTTTAATCCTTTCTTCGACTGTTAATGAGGGAAACACAAGATAAGCTATAAATTGGGCAAGCATAGGGACGTTCTGCGCCACTGGTCTGTTTAATCCTTTTAGCACCTATGATGGTGTTGGACAGCTCAGGTTACAGTTCTCCCCATGATGGTTTTCCAATTCAGGCTATTCCCTGCTGTCACAATCTTGAAAGAAATTTTAAAGCTCTATCTTTTCACTGGTGAGTTCATGAAGTTGACACTTAGGACTGTTCTTTTACTTTTCCAGTAGAGGAAGATCTAAAAAGAAACAATATGTCCTAGCATTCTTCTTTCTGTCTATCTCACCTAAATTTTGACTGTTCATGAAGTTGACACCCAAGACTGTTCTTTTACTTTTCCAGTAGAGGAAGATCTAAAAAGAAACAATATGTCCCAGCTGTCTTTCTTCACAGTCTATCACTCCTAAGATTCTGATGGACTTAATACCAATCCATTTTGAGAATTTGCTCTATGTATTAACTTCTGCTCCTTCAGCTTTCAGCCATTATTAATTCAGCTGTGATAGGGTCAGCTCCAAGTGCACCTTTAATGTCCACTCTTAGCCAGTAGTGACATTGCTGAAGACCAGGTGATCTCTCCTCCCAAGGTTTCTTCTTGAGTTTATCTTGAAGATATAGCCTGAAGCTTTTACAAAATTGGAGAGTATCCCTGTCTTAGGCTTTTAAGAAAGACTTTTCTTCAGTGCCATCTGTATAGGCCAGAATTAGTGGATTCAGGCTCAATCTTTGCAACCTGTTGTTCATTTTGGTCTTTTGGAGTCTGACTTTTCAGCTGGAGTTGAAGACTAAGCTCAGGACTTCCCTGGAGTTGTCCTGGTAATTGAAAGGGCCTCCTCCATCTTCCTCATTCTCTGTTAATAAACAAAGGCACAACATGTGTTTTACATCTATTGAACCATTGTCACAGTTTATACAGTACTATCACAGATTCAGAGAGGAATGGGAGGGGCAGGGGGAGTGTGATATTCGAACACCCGCCTCTACACTGATGATGAAAGGGCAATTTTGTTTGGGGTGATATCCTTTCTTCAGGTTCATCCCCAAAACCGTGAAGTCATAGGCACATACTCCTAATCAGAGGCAGCTTTCACACAATTATCTTGTAAATTCTCACAATAAGTAGATCACAGGGACCGGTGTACCATGAGAACAGACAGTGTGATTAAGCACCAAGAAGTAGGCATTGTATGGCAGAAATCATGCACTTGAATTGCTTTCACATGTGGAATACACATAATGAAAGAAAACATGAATTTTCCCTGACAAATAGCATGAGCTTCCCATGTATTCAGCTGACAAACACTGTAGGTTAATTTATACAGTGCAATGCAGTCCTGCAAACATGGATTTAATAAGTGTCTTTAGTTTTACAATTATGAGAAGTAATTATATAATTATCATCTCATTCACTCAAAACATTCTCAGCCATTATAAGGGAGAAATTACATGCAGTATATAGCATCACACATTCTGAAACATAACTGCCAAAGGTAACTCTCAAGAGCGATGTACAGTTTGGTTAAGAATGGTCATGATAGGCACTCAACGAATGTTCAGAGCGCACAAAGGTTTGCCATATGCATTGAGCGTGGTTTACAGTCATAAGCATATGCAAATCATCAAATCAGACAGACAATAGACATGGTAAGAATGTTTCACTGCGGTAGACATGACAGGTTTTGAGCGGCAGTTTTAGAGTCACTGTACCGAAGTTCTGTCTTCTTTTACATTTTCTCAAGAAAATACTCGGCCATTCGTCTCTCTCTCACTTCATCAGGTTTACACATAACATATTAAATGATTTAGGTACCTGATGTGCAGATGACCACATCCTAAAGAATGCTTTTGGGCAAATTTTACCACTGCATCTTGAACATGTCCTTACGGATGGAATCAAGGCTTCGACTGGCGGGCTAATTAATTATGTATTAAGGAGCGTTACCAGCCCAAGGGTTACCCAATCAAATTGAGACCCCACCATTCATCTACCCTCTCTCGATCCAGAATCTACGATTCTATTTTTAGTTAGGGTATCAATACGGCTTACTGTGATTAACTTCTAAGTATTGAGAAATGTAAATGGACTGGGGATGCGAACGTCTGAAGACATCATGCCACAGCTGGCTATATAATTCCATTTTCTTTATGGGATGTGCGCACGGTTGATTGGGTTTTGAGGCTGAACTTTTTTTCTCCGTGATGGAACACCTTGCCCTAAGTACAGCCCTCCTTTAGTTGCCTCTTACGACATGCATGATTGATGCTGTGTTGCTATTCTTTGCTTTACTTTGCCCGAGGGCTCGACTGTCATTTGCGAGTTTCCATCCAGGCGGAATCTAAACATCGACCTGGGTTTCTAGACCCACTCGCCTAAAATGGGATCAGGAAATGTCTTAGGTAGTCATGGTGACCGGTGTGATATTGGTCACCTCCCCCCCCCCCCCCAACCGAGTGCCTGTTTTCTATACAAACATGTGTCTAACACCTTATACCAGGTACGGTTCCAAGTGTAAACGGGTCGTTTACCACTTGCCACTCGTGATTTGTCTATCTGGTTTG
Source organism: Cepaea nemoralis (assembly GCA_014155875.1). Classification (NCBI taxonomy): domain Eukaryota; kingdom Metazoa; phylum Mollusca; class Gastropoda; order Stylommatophora; family Helicidae; genus Cepaea; species Cepaea nemoralis. The sequence continues at coordinate 16,626 of JACEFZ010022095.1, read as the reverse complement.
GGGGTTACACGCCTTTCTCCGTAATCCCGTATACTCTCGAAACGTGACGTGATGTGCACGAGAATTAGTAGCGGTTCTCTCCGCGTCGGTAATTTAGGGGTATGTGAGCCGGTCGCCCAGAAAGCAATGGCAAACTATTGAATGTAATCTTGCCGGGAAATCAACAGTCAGCTGAAAGATGATGATGTTGACAGCGATGTCATGTAAAGGATATGCGAAAATAAAAACTTGTGATTTACCGGATCTGTGTGAAGAGGCTGCGGACGCAGTTCCTAATCCCGTATACCGCGTTCGAAACACAGCTGCGAGCGATTTGGCAGCAGACCGCCTTGCGTTGATTTTTTATAAAATGATATGAGTGCCGGTCGTTCAGAAAACAATACAAACTATTGAACGTAAACTTGCAAAAAATCACAAACAGCCAAAAAGTGCCGTGGTTGACTGCGACGTCCTGTAAAGGATATGCAGCTAACTTCTTACTTAACTAGTGATTTAGTGTGTCATTGTTGTCCACCTCAATTTGCCCCTGCAACTAAATGAATAATCGGCACGCGTTAGTTTGTCGCCAGAGTTTAACCCTAAATCTCCTGCACAGTTAATGGCGCGTCTACCCATTTCTTACGTCTCTAGTTGCCTCAAAACAGGCGAAGGACAAAGAAACGTTGGCTGTCAGTGTCAGAGATGGCCCAGAACAAATGGACTTGGTGTCCACGAGACTTTACATGTGTTGTGAAACAACACAGTTTAGTGCACACATTGAAACGTGTTTTCTTACACGTACACTCTGAGAGTCTGATGAAAGCTAGCATTAGGCATGATCAAATGCGTTTAAAACCATCAGTGTCTAAGATATAAACATATTTAGAAATAAGCAGATTATGTTTTGTTTCGTATACGTACCTTTAGCGGGCGCGTTAGTGTAATCGCTAGGATGTTACGCTAATAATAATGTGCCATGAGCGTCGTCGGACTGACCACCTATTCCTCCGTGGATTCAGGCCTACAAAATGTGTTGATCCTGTACACCATAGGAGGTTCCTCCTTCAGAACTTTAAGAAAACAACTATCTTTGACACACCGTAATAATATCTGACCCGAATGTTTCTTTTTTATTATGTTGCATATCCCTTACATGACGTTGCAGTCAAGCACCAGCATTTTCCTGCTGTTGATGTACTAGGCAAGATTAGGTTGCCATTGCTTTCTGAGCGACCGGCTCACATACCGCCGTAAGTTACCAGCGCGGCGCGAACCGGTGCCGATTCTCGCGCAGCTGCGCTACTTTCGGGAATATACGGGATTACGGAGAAAGACGTAAATTCCTACGCCAAGGAGACGGCACCGAAAATGTACACCACTTCATTTGCGCTGCAAGAAAATATTGAGTAAAACCATTACAATTGTGATAATAATTTATTAATAAATACCTGTTACAAATGTCCAAATAAATAATTAAGGTCATCTTTACAGCAAAGCTCTAAAAAATAAGCTGAAAGTTTTCCATTGAGTCTTGTAAAGATTAAACAGATCAACGTTACAAAATACAAAACCGACATAAAGGCAAACAACTAACGGGACAGAGGAAATAGGGAAGTAAGCACACAGAAAGTAAGATATTATTGTCACAACAATCAAAATCAAGAACAACAAAACGGCAAATTCCCAGTTTTGCAAAACCTAGCAGACATAAACAAAGAGAAGCGCGTAGCTTGCTTTCTGCAGTCATAGGCTTAAATTCACACCCAGGCGGATTTTAACAATTGAACTGGGCTCCCAGGTCCATCCAGCATAAAATGTGTACCAGGAAATTATTTAGGAAATAAAGGCGGCCTAAATTATATTGATCAGATGACCTCTCGAGCGCCGATTGGTCTATACAAATATGGAGCTAGCATCAAAAGGACGACATGCCCCGGGGTGTGTAAAAAGGGTCCTCTAATGTTCTTGAGTAAGAAGAGAACAACATACAAACCCATCCACATTTGGGACATTTTGTCTCAGCGTTCACAACACGTGTAGAATGTTGTTAAGGGAAAAGGGGGGAGGGGGGGGGGGGGGGAATGAATGAAATATAACAACCTCCAAATGTAGCCCAGCATTACGAAATATTACAAAAAGATAACATCTTCCCTATGAAAGAACTCAAACAGGTCGAAGTTAACTCCTGCTGGTTTATTCTAGCAACTCAGTAGCTAGAATGGTCGGTCTCTTGTGCCTTTCGTGATATGATCAAAATTAGGCCGTGGTAGCAGATATTACCCGATTCTAACCTTAGATTGTGAATGGTGAGGTGATGTAGTGACTAGTCACAGTTCTAAACTTAATAAGGAAAAGACAAAGCTAATGAGAATAAAACCAAGCAAATGATAACTCTATCTCTCTTGGTGAAATTCACTTCTAAGTGGCCGAAACATACACAGTTAGTTAGCCATGTAGATGAAGATTGGGAGCGGGGAGGTGAGGGAGATAGACACGTCAAGACAAGAATACGAGAAGGAAGAGACAGCTGTTATATCACTAGGAAATATATGGAGGTCAAAAGATATTAAACGTACCACCAAGCTTAACATATGCTACTCTAACGTTAAATCAGTACTATTGAATGGATAAGAAATATGGACAACAACTACATGATTGCTAACAAACTAAACATTAATTGATGTTTGCGCAAAACAAAAGGACTGAAATGGTTTGACTGAATCACCAGTGCGGAGCTCATGGAGAGTAATGGCAAATGTCAGGGAATCTAGAGGTGAATAAAAGATGCTGGCACTGGTTAGAACATACATTGAAAACACTTATGAATAGTATAACTAGAACCCCTCTGCTGTGTGTCCACCGTGACGAGGTAGAGGGGCTTGTGCGTCCCAATGACCCCAAGAGCTATGCCGACGGTAGCACAGCTACTGGTAGGGCCACCCATGTCGGACAGGTCAAGGGAGAGGGACCAGACGAAGAGACACACAAACCTGCTGCCTTGTAGGTAGACTGGGGACAGTCAAAGGCTAGGGAAAGCACCCCAAATACATGCTTGTCGAAATCGGATGCACTGAGCCACAGGCTTGACAAAGCAGTGCAACGTGAAACCTGCTGCCTTGTAGGTAGACTGGGGACAGTCAAAGGCTAGGGAAAGCATCCCGAATAAATGCTTGTCGAAATCGGATGTACTGAGCCACAGGCTTGACAAAGCAGTGCAACGTAACTTAATTCATGATGTCACAAATCAAAATTAATCGATATGGTGCTAATCCCGTGAAGTCCCATCAGGCGGTGATAGTGCCGGGCCCCCTGCCCGAGGGGGTCCACCCATGACTACTGGTGGTCACCTTCCCCTGTGCTGTGGAGTCAAGGCACAGAGGAGTAGGTTAAGAGCTATTGACCAAATACCCCGGACACTCAACATACTACAGTGGAATGCCGAAGGAGTTTACAAGAAGAAAGACTCCCTAACACAGCGTCTTCATAAAGATAGAATAGATGTGGCATGCATTCAAGAGACACACCTCAACGCCAATCACAAATTCTCAGTCAGAGGATATCAGGCCACACGTTTCGACCGCGAAGGACACAAAGGAGGAGTTCTAATACTTACACGAAATACAATACCTTACAGCGAAGTATCTGTGATCTCTAACAACCAAACGGAAATTATAGGTGTTGATATAATGATAAAGGACGTGAAAATAAGAATCTACAATCTGTATAGCCCAGCAGATAAGGATCTTACACTCTCAAACATGAAAATAACTGACACAAACTGCATTATTGTCGGAGACTTTAATAGCCGTTCAGAAAGATGGGGATACCCAGATACTGACAAAAGAGGAGATGAATTGGAGGACTGGGAAATAGACTCAAATCTCCATCTACTCAACAAAGCGGATGACACACCGAGCTTCTACTCCAGAAGATGGCTTACCACTTCTACTCCAGACTTAGCTTTCTGCACAGGAGACATCCTCCACAAAATTGATCGCCATGTGCTGGACCAATTAGCAGGTAGTGACCACAGACCAATCAAGCTTGAAATGAATATGGAGTATGTTCCACAGGAGCAAAAGCCCTTGCCCCGCTGGAATTACAAACGAGCAGATTGGGACAGATTTGCCATACTAACAGACAAATATTGTGAAAACATAAATACACGATATGGCAACATAAAGCAAATGGTGGAAAGTCTAAACAGAGCAGATAATACAGGCAGCCACTGAGTCCATTCCAAGAGGAGCGAGGAAAAATTACAAACCATACTGGACTGAAGAACTACAAAGTTTGGAGGACAAAGTTGAAGATGCCAGGAAGACAGCAGAGAGAGAACAAACAATTGAAGCAAACATCTCTCTCAAAGCCATCTCAGCAAAATATAAAAGAACAGTAAATCAAACAACAAGAGATTGTTGGAGGGAAAAAACAGAAAACCTGAATTTTGACAGGGATGGAAACAAACTATGGAAACTAGTGAAAGCCATGAACAATGAAGGACCTAGAAACAAACAAATAACAATTAAACAAGGAAATGCCTTGCTTACAGGCAAAAAGGCTGCAAATGCACTAATGGAACACTATGCAAATGCAAACCACATTGATATTACAACCGAACAGAAGAAAGCAATCAAAGACAAACAGATACATCATAGAAATAAAGAGACAGCAGCAGAATATATGATGGCAAATCTAACAATGGAAGAAATGGAACAGGCAATGAATACCCTAAAAAAGAAGAAATCACCAGGAAAGGATGGAATCACAAATGAAATGCTAATAGGACTAGGCACCAAGGCAAAGAAGAAACTACTAGCAGTTCTAAATAACAGCTGGAAGAGAGGAATAGTCCCACAGGCATGGAAGGAAGCTATACTAATACCAGTCCCAAAGAAAGGAAAAGACCTGGAAGAACCAAATGGCTATCGACCTATCAGTCTACTTAGCTGTGTAGGAAAATTAATGGAACGCATTATCAATGGCAGGCTAACATGGCATCTGGAAGAAAACAAACTCTTAACACCACACCAAGCAGGATTCAGAAAATACAGATCCACTGAAGATCAAATAACCTATATAGCTCAGGAAATAGAGGATGCCTTCCAAGAGAAAAAGCACACACTAGCAGTCTGGATAGATTTAGAAAAAGCATTTGATAAAGTATGGAAGGAAGGACTGAAAGTAAAACTGCAAAACATGCATGTTTGTGGAAAAATGTATAAATGTATCAGCCACTACCTTGAGAACAGAACTGCCAGGACAAAAGTACAAGGACAAACAAGCAAAATGATGCTGCTGGAGCAAGGTGTCCCCCAAGGAGGAGTTCTTTCACCAACATTATTCCTAGCATATATAAATGACATCACAGAAAATTTTCCAGCCAGAGTACACACATCCTCCTTTGCAGATGACCTAGCCATATGGACATCTGAAGAATATATTAGTACAGCTAACAGCAGAATACAGCAAGCCTTATTAGCGCTAGAGGACTGGTCAAAATCATGGCTAGTGAAGATAAGTGAGGAGAAAACAACATGCACAGTGTTCTCCCTCTCAAATAAAACTCAGCAACCTAAGCTGGTATTGAATGGAAAAATATTGCGCCATGAAGAAAATCCAAATTATCTAGGAGTCACCTTTGATCGTCGCCTGACATGGAAGACACAGGTTGAGAAAAATCGAACAAGAGCAAGGCAGAGAATGGCAATCATGAAAAAGCTTGCTGGTACAACGTGGGGAGCAGATGAGAAAGTTCTCAAGAAGTTATATACTGGACGGGTGAGGCCAGTACTGGAATATGGCATTGCAGCTTGGGCAACAGCAGCTAAGTCAAACTTTAACAAAATAAGTAGAGTCCAAAACCAAGGAATGCGAATCATAACTGGAAGCCTGAAGACAACGCCTATTAATGAACTAGAAAAGATCACTTGTTTACAACCAATGCAGGATAGAAGAGATAGCAGAGCCCAGCAACAAGCAGAAAAATTTAGAAGATTGACAGACCACCCTATGTACAACAGATTTAATGGTTTTGGAAAGGGAAGACTGAAGCGTGGCAACTTTGTAGAAACTGCAAAACGAAGGATTAGGGCAGATCCTATACTTAACATATCAACAGTCAAGCCCATACACAATGCACACAAGTTCCCAGCTTGGAGACAGCAGCAACTGCCTGAGATGATAGAAAACATTCCTGGTATTGAGAAAAAGAACACTCAGCATGAAACCGAAAGAAGAGAAATAACCCTAAACTACATAAAAGAACATTACCCAAGCAGGAATTGGACCCATGCATATACAGATGGATCAGCCCAAAAATTCAATAGAGAATGGAGGAGGAGGAATTCTCCTAAATTTAAAAAATGGAGTGAAAAAAAACACATTCAATGGCAACTGGAAAATTTTCAAGTAACTTCAAAGCGGAGGTAGAGGCTTTGAAAACTGCAGCAGAAATGCTCCTGATGGAGGAAAATAAAGAGAAGCAAATAGCTATCTTCACAGATGCAAAGTCAGCTGTCTCAATACTCAAGAGCAATAACAGCACAGAACTAACTGACCTAAGAGCAGCACTCCATGGTCTATGCCAGAAATCCAAAAAAGTTGTAATACAGTGGATCCCATCACATTGCAGTATACCTGGAAACGAAGAGGCTGACAGACTGGCAAAAGAGGGCGGACGACTACCACAGCCTGACATAGACATAACCTATAATGAGGCAAAGAGGTTGATAAAAAGCACTTATAGAACCAAATGGGAATCTGAGCATCCAGGCCATCAGAAGGATGATGCATATTACAAACTCGACCGAAGAGAACAAGTAGCAATCTTCAGACTCCGCACAGGACATAACAGGCTGAAATACCACTTGTTCAATAAACTAAAGATAGGAGATACCGATGAATGTAATTGTAGAACTGGAAAAATGACAGCAAAACATTTGCTGCAGGATTGCCCAACGTATGCAGAACAGAGAAAGATATTTTGGCCCACACTTGCTTCATTTGAGGACAAGCTCTATGGAGATATCAACAAGCTCAAGTTGACCGCAGCTTACATTAACTACATACAGGTTGACATTTAAAGGTGCATGAAGACCCAGAGGCATGAAATGGAATATTGCTTGGATAGCAAATCCATTATGTGGAAAGTCCAAATCGAAAGCTCGCTGTGTGGGCTTCATAAAAGGTGGAAAAGTGTCCTAGTGCACGAAATGGAATATTGCTTGGATAGCAAATCCGTTACGTGGAAAGTCCGAATCAAAAGCCCATTGTGTGGGCTTCATAAAAGGTGGAAAAGTGTCCTAGTGGCATGAAATGGAATATTGCTTGGATAGCAAATCCATTACGTGGAAAGTCCGTATCTAAAGCCCACTGTGTGGACTTCATAAAAGGTGGAAAAGTGTCCTAGTGGCACGAAATGGAATATTGCTTGGATAGCAAATCCATTACATGGAAAGTCCGAATCGAAAGCTCACTGTGTGGATGTCATCTGCAGACTGCATACTTCTGGTTTCCGGAAGAACAGCCTATGGTGAACGGAAGGCCCAATATACGGAAAGTGAGGCTAAGCAGCCATGTGCAGGACGTGACGATTCCTTGGGTGAGCCCAGTACCAGAGCGCTATGTATCGGCTCTGCAATTATGGAAGCCTCCTTGGATGGCGGGGAATGCCCATGGTCTGCCCCTGCCTTCCCTTGAGGGCTGACCAGGATCTTTGGCTGTTCTATATGGACCAGCTGGGATGGGGGATAACACCACAACAGTGAGAGTCAAACGTCCTAAGAAACCCCCGGGAAGGTTAACCCGGTCAACAAATGCCCGCAAAAAGTCGGATGTGTCGGCCTAACGGCGCAAGAACGCAGCTCTGCTGTAAACAGGCACAACGCAATCACATCCGAAAAAAAACTCCGGATGAACGAAGAAGAAGAAGAAGAAGAAGTATAACTAGAAAGGCTTTTTTCTGTAATCAATAGAGAAAAAACATGAGAACAAACATGTATCAGTAACTACTAAGAAAGCATTTTACAACACAATCTTCCTACCAACTCTATGTTACCAATGCCAAACCTGGACAATGACAGAAAAAGAGAAAAGAAAAATCACAACAACAGAAATGAGGTTCCTGAGAAGAATACTCAACGTATCAAGAAGAGATAAGATCAGAAATGAAGAAATCAGGACTAAAGTGGGGGTTAAAGCAGCACTAGATTTTATTCGAAAGCAGCAAGTCAAATGGTTTGGCCACGCAAGTAGGTTACCAGTCACAGCATACCACAACAAGCAATGATGTACAGACCAGATGGAAACAGAGGAAGAGGCCGACCACGTAAACGTTGGACGGAGGAAATAGCAGAGTCCATGGGAATATCGATATATGAAGCCCATAATCGGGCACTCTCACGAAGTTTATACTTCACCTCGACATCGCAAGGTACAAGAGGAACATGATGAGATGAGATGAATAGAGAAAAAGAAACAGAGGAAAACTCAAAAGCACACGGAGAAGAGAACTAGAGGCAGAAATAATAATATCGGGAGGATATATATTTGAACCACAAACTACCATAAACGTCTCCGTGGCGAAGTGGTCAAGCTATTTGACTCGCTTCGAAGGTTGTGGGTTCGTTTCCGGGCCGCTTCCTACGGTTCAGGAGTTAATTTTTTCGGAGAAATCTTGTGAGTCGTCGCTAGAGCTACGGAGTTCGTGTTCTGTGCGACGTTTTCCGCGCGGTTCGGAAAGAGACCGAGCCATATGGGATTTAAAAAAAACCTTGTGCAATGAAGTTGACTTTTAAGCGACTTTTTTTTATTTTTTATAAACACTGATAATAAAATAGGTCTATACCGGCCTATCAAGAGAGATTTGGGACACGGATACTTAATGTTTCTCAACCGTTTGTCCCCCATATTGTGAACACATGAGAAATCTAGAGGAAATGAGAGGAATCGACATTTTGGGATATAACATCAATAATATAACAATTACAAATGATACAGTACTGACTGCAGCCAATGAAAAGGATCTGCAGTATTTAGTGGATGCGCTTATTGCACACAGTGGGCAACAAGGGGTAGAATTAAATTATGTTAAACACACACACACACACACACACACACACGCACGCACGCACGCACGCACCCCCCCCCCCCCCCCCCCCCCCCCCCCCCCCCCCACACACACACACGACAACAAGAAAATAGAGATTATGGTCGTCTCCGAAAAAAAAGAAATACCACAATGTAACAGCCAAGTAAATGGGACAATTCTTAGACAAATGAAACAGTATAATTGTCTCGGAACAGTCATAACATCTGATGGAATTACCCTGTAGAGATTTGAACAAGAACTTGAACAGGTTGTTGAGGCATATGGACATTGGATGAAGGAAAATATAATGACCTGTAAAAAGCTGTCAAATGCAGTTAGGAAAAAAGTGTTGAAGTGCTATATAGACAATATATTCATGTGAAACATGGCCAATGAGTAGACTAGGTGAGAAATATCTAATGGCAGTGGAAATATGCTTTCTTGGGCAAATGTAAAGAATACCATGGGCATTCAGAAAATTGAATGTGAAAATCCTACAAGAAAGAAATTAAAATCGTAAACTGATAGAGAAGTTAGATATAGACAGTCAAGATTTTAAGGAGCTGGGTGGCGGGGGGGGGGGGGGGGGGGGGGGGGGGGGGGGGAGAAGAGGGGTGGGAGTGCATTATGAGGAGACAAAAATAAGAAAACTCAGTGACAACTGGAAACATTTATGGGAAAAGAGCAAGGGAAAGACAGAGAATCCGCATGGCTTGGCCAAATAGATTATCGCGAAAAGAAGATAAACCAAATTCAAGACTGGTGATTATGTAAGAAGCGAACCATGACCTCCCATGCTTCTCGGTTATGTACACGATGATTATTATGATGATTAGTCTCCCCCCCCCCCCCCCCCCCATTACTTACATTAAGTGAACACCACTACCTTCTAATCAATAAATGTACATTAATTCTGTATTTTGTGTGTGGTCTTGTACAGGTGCCGTGGTGACATCACCACCCGACCGTTTAGCCTCGTCTCGGGACCATCAGTCGTCAGACAGCTCACCCCCGGACCACGCATCGTCGGACAATTCACCGCCTGACCATCTTCCAACCGATCAGCATTCTCAGAACCAGCAATCCCAGAATCAGCAATCCCAAAATCAGCATTCTGACAGTCATAAAGAAGATGACTGCCATTTCAAGAACACAGAAATCGCGCTCCCCATAACGTTTTCTCTAGAGATGCCGTCATATGTGATGATTGCAGGACATCGCTTTCATATAAAATTGCAAATGCCCGTTGTTAACCATGGCAAATAAACGCAATAGACTTGTTTAGTACTGATGTATAGTTGTTGCTGTTATTTGATCTTTTACTAAAACATAACAATGATGACGGAAATGTACACCTCTTTTGTTGTATGCTGGTAGAATTTTGTTCTTCAGTTACCAAATTGTTAGTCCTATCGAGTGCCTTTCTTTAGTCCAGCAATGCATTCACATATACATTTGGACATTCACAATAAGGAAACCCACAATTAAACTCCTTGATCCCAGGACAGTTAATTAATCGGATATTAGCCTAATCTATAGTTAAAGTCAGAGGTCCTGCGCACTTAAAGTTCAGTCGATACCTCTGGCAGTAAAACAACGTTAATTACAAGTAGTTATTATACAATCTATGAGTCTTACTGTATAATCAGAAGTTATGAACTTACAGAGTACGCAACTCTCTCACGTGGATGTGGGCATCAAGGGAACACCGTCGCATATATTTCAATTAGTTGATGAACAACAAACTCCATGGAAAGAAGAACATAGACTATCACTACAAATCCAGACAAAAATGAGAGAGGAATATTTGACAAGGAAGAACATAACAGTGTACAGCACAGAACAGCCACTCTCAGCTTCCTTGATGAAGAATACCCACAGGACCTCTGGATCCGAGTCTACACAGATGGGTCAGCAAAAGAATGCTGTTCGAAATGGAGGAGGGGGAGTGTACATAGAATATCCAAATAATACTTGGGACACGGCCAGAGTACCACCAGGAAAGTACTGCTGAAATCCATGTAATCAAGATAGCAGCAGGGAAATTACTAAATACCAGCCATGGTACACAATCTGTGGTGCTATTGACAGATGCAAAATCAGTATTCGAGACGCTCCTGTCTGGGAAATTGCCAGTACTAAAGGACACCACTTTCTGAACTTAGCAGTCAGCGTAAGACCACCACACAGTGGATACCATCTCACTGTGGAGTACCCGGAAACGACAGAGCTGATCGATTAGTTAAGGAAAGAGCAAAAGAAAAACAGTCTGGTGTACCTTTTGCATACCATCAAAAGAAAAGAATGATCAAATCAGTCATAAATCCACCAAAACCTGCTCAAGGTGATTACCACGTTGTGGATATACCAGATCAAGTCATTATTCTGCACCTCAGTAGAGGACACAATAGATTACGCAGTCACATGTATACCAAGTTCACGCTGGAAAATCAAGAAGGTTCCGCATCGCCCTGCATACTGTACCTCTTGTACGTCCAAGAATAATGCGCATAGCTTCGTTCTGCATCCTTTCCTTCCTTTCTATCTGCTTATGGCTGAGAGTCAGGATCTCCATCGCATACTCCAAAACAGAAAGGACCTAATTAACTAACTAACCAAAGTTCAAGCTGGTGAATCAGTTATGTGCACATGTGGATTGGCTTCGCAGACAGCAGATCACATACTCCAGGACTACCCAAAATACAACATATCTAGGCAGACCTTCTGGTCTGGAGAGACGATAGTGGAAGATAAACTCTATCGACCACTGATTGAACTAAAAAAGACAGTTAAATTCATACAAGAGACAAAATTGCAGTTATAGACATGTTTCAAGCGAACGAAATAAGAAAAAGAAGTTTATGAACAGTCACAAAACTAGATTTATGATTTAGTGACATGTTCGAAAACAGAAGTCAAAACAGTCCTCAGACTGAATCATGTGAATGGAGAAATACCTTCAAAATACTGTATGCTAGTTTCTATATATGCCTGCCATATTATATCATACGCAAGAAAATAAATATTTATAGATAGAGTGTGAATTTTGTTTGAGTAATGAATTATCATTATTTAGTTTAATCTTCTCGCAAGGCATGGTTCTCTGCTACTGTGCTACACTTTAGACAACTTTGGAACAAATCGCCCAAGCCTAATAATGATAATAACACTAACTAAGAAAAAAAGTAGAAAGTAAAAAAGTCATAAGATTAAATGCCTACAATAAAAGTGTGATAGGCCATCTAGGATCAGTAAATACGGCTTTAGTCACCTCATCTTTGTAGTAACGAAGCTCACGAAGACAATTTAGAGATTTAGTCGCTCTGTAAAGAATGACCAAATATTCAATTAAGAAATCTTATTGAAACATTAAAATTGGCCTATATATTTGCTTTAAAGACGCATTTTCTTTATAACAGAATATCTCCTCGCTCATTGTGTGTGTGTGTGTGTGTGTTTGTTTGTTTGTCACTCTCTCTCTCTCTCTCTCTCTCTCTCTCTCTCTCTCTCTCTCTCTCTCTCTCTCTCTCTCTCTCAACGTATGTGTATCTGTATGTGTGGAAGGACATGGGAGAAAGGAAATGATGTTGGGGTGTTAATCCGATTTTGTATGACAGATTTAATCATCATCATCATCATCATCATCATCATCATCATCATCATCATCATCATCATCATCATCATCATCATCATCATCGTCATCATCATCATCTTCCACTTTTGCCGTCAAGCAGATTTAATATTTCTTAAAATAACATGTTTTCTTTACACATCCATCCATCCATCATGTGCCATGCCGGTAAGCGTAGGCGGTCATGTTTTGCCATCTCACTCGATCACCAGAGTCGTGGATCAGCTCCGTGTTCCTGTCTCGACCATGCCATATGGCCAAGCCATCCAGGTATTTGCTTCTAGGTCTTCCTCTTGGTCTGTTCCCTTCGATCTTACCAGTTGTCACCAAGTTCTCCAATCCATTTCTTCTCATAACATCTTATTCTTCTTTTCCAGCGTTCCGAGCCATTGAGGTTCTTTGCTGCAGATACAATCCATCTCCATTCGTCTCTCTGGTTGACCTTTTCTTGCCAGTCGTTGATTCCAAGTGCTTGTAGGTCTGTATATATATTATCTCTCCACCGTCTTCTTGGTCTACCTCGGGGTCTACGGTCATTTATTTCCTGAGTGTAAGCGAGTTTTGTTTCTCTATTATCTTCCATTCTTTCTATATGCCCCAGCCATTGTAGTCTATTAGCCTTCATGATACCAGTGATTAGCGGGTACTTAAACAGATCATAAATGTCTTTGTTACTTCTTCTTTTCCACTCTCCACTTTGTGTATCCCTAGTGGGTCCAAAGATGCGTCTTAAAACTTTGTTCTCAAAGGTTTCTTCTCATAACATGCCCAAACAATTTTGACTGTCTGCGTCTAATGTCTCTAATCAGTTTACGATCTTCGTTTGTTTCTTGAAGGACCTGTTCATTGGTCTTTCTGCCTGTCCATGGTATTCAGTGCATTTTCCTCAGAAACCACATTTCTACAGCCATCAGATGTTTTTCAGCTTGACTACTCATTGTCCAAGCTTCACATCCATATAAAAATACAGGTTCTATGTAGCATCTCACCACTCTTTTTCTCGTTTCAATTGACATCTTATTATTGGTCAGTTTTTTTTTTTGTTTTTTTTTTTTACACAACGAGCACATAATGAGATTTACAGAAAATAAGCTGTGTCGTGGTTGGTGGTCAGAATATAAATACCTTATTTTATGTTGGTAACTAGATCTAAGCAGGCTTCCTGGCCTAGAGGTTAGCAACCTTTCTCCGTAATCTCGTATACTCTCGTAAGTAACGTGACGACGGTGAGAATCAGCAGTGGTTCGAATAGCGTCGGTAACTTACGAGGTATGTGAGCCGGCCGCTCAGAAAGCAATGGCAAACTACTGAGCGTATTCTTGCCAAGAAATCAACATTCAGCTGAAAGATGCTGATGTTGACAGCGATGTCCTGTAAAGGATATGCAAAACATGATTATATAACTCCATCTTGGTATGAACAAATCATAAAGAACTTAGTGGTTGCAGAAAGTGAAAAAAAAAAGCACAGCTTGAATAATATTATGATAGAAGTAATGGTAATATCAAAGAAACTTAAATTTACAAATAAAGACACTCGTATTAAAGGGGAAAGCACATAAATATATCTAGGTACATGGATAACATCAAATGCAAGATGTATCGCAGAGATGCAGAAGAAAATAGGGCAAGCAAAAGCTGCATTTTAGGAAATGAAAAACATCATTTTTCAATAACTCCGTGTTATTGGGGAAAGACTTTTTGCGTGTTGCATAAAACACTTTAAAAATATCAATGAGAATTCTTGATAATTAGCTTTAAAAAAAAACAAAAAACAAATCGAAAACAAGATTTAGAGATGGTTAATTCAAATGTTTATAAAAGAGGCTAAGACATACAGACAATTTACCAAAACATCAGAAAGGGACAGTATTCATTTTGTGGCTACGTTATGAGAAGAGAAACCTAGAATTTTGGGGAGATATAAATGAACAGCGAAAAAAGATTGTTGACAACATTTTGTCATGGCACAGAAAGGCACCAGCTCACGGTCTGATAATTGCTGATGGAGATTGAAAGATGCAGAAAAGCATGATCGCCCACATCAGTCTACAAAACATTTGATCACGATGAACAACAAAGTAGGATATTTTTCTCAGACATGATTATGTCTATTCATATTCACCGAGTAGTAGTTGCAGCAGCAGCGACAATAGTAGTAGTAGTAGTAGTAGTAGTAGTAGTAGTAGTAATAGCAGTAGTAGTAGTAGTAGTAGTAGTAGTAGTAGTAGTAGTAGTAGTAGTAGTAGTAGTAGTAGTAGTAGTAGTAGTAGTAGTAGTAGTAGTAGTAGTAGTAGCAGCAGCAGCAGCAGCAGCAGCAGATAAGATGAAGAGAAAGTGAAGACGTAAAGATAAAGAAAAGAAGAAGAAGAAGAAGAAGAAGAAGAAGAAGAAGAAGAAGAAGAAGAAGAAGAAGAAGAAGAAGAAGAAGAAGAAGAAGAAGAAGAAGAAGAAAAAGAAGAAGAAGAAGAAGTAGTAGTAGTAGTAGTAGTAGTAGTAGTAGTAGTAGTAGTAGTAGTAGTAGTAGCAGCAGCAGCAGCAGCAGCAGCAGCAGTAGTAGTAGTAGTAGTAGTAGTAGTAGTAGTAGTAGTAGTAGTAGTAGTAGTAGTAGTAGTAGTAGTAGTAGTAGAAGAAGAAGAAGAAGAAGAAGAAGAAGAAGAAGAAGAAGAAGGAGGAGGAGGAGGAGGAGGAGGAATAGACAGGAAGGAAGGAAAAAGTCCTGGAGCAGTCGAAAAAAGTAAGTTTAAAAAAGCATCCTCACCAATATATTTCAATGACCGCAAAAATTATATTTTAAAAAATTCAATATAATTGATGTATCTAAAAAGCGTGAAGATATAATAACTTACAACCACTTTCCAGCCTAGTTACGAACACTTGTACAATTTGCATGAAACATTGAATACTTGGTGTATAAATACTTCCCATTAGCCAGGCACTGAACAACATCCAATGATGAGCCAGACGGTTGCATGTAATTGTGTTTTCATTACCTCGGTTGTGCTAGACTGATTGCAAATCATCATGCCACAGATTCAGGTGCTCTTGACATCAGCTGTCTATTCAGTTCATAGTCAGTTCATTGTGTGTGTACACAGAAGATAAACAAGAAACACTTTTGCTATGTGACACAGGATTACAGACATTCGCGTTTGGAGATAGAAACAGTGAATCCGGCTGTCTGCAATAGTTTCCTGTGCACTTTTACGATTGCTCGGTTGAGATGACGTAAGATAGTTGTGTTGTATTGCTTCAATTGGCTTGTAGTATACGGGATTCCGTTAACTCAGTCTATACCAAGCAAACCACAACATGAGTTCATGAGTTACTCTTTACATAACTAAAACACGTTCTGTTGCCTTTGTTCATTCAGTCATCGATACCTACAACTTTCATGTTAAGATATATTTGCTCATTCAGTCACCGACATATAAAACTGTCATGTTCAGATGTCATTATTCATTCAGTCATCGTTACCTATATCGTCTATATTCACTGTCTTTTTTCCAATCTATCACCGACGTGTAACACTTCTGTGTTCAGCTGCCTTTTTTAATTCAGTCATTGGCATCTAAAACCTCTATATTCAACTACCTTTTCTCAATCAGTCATTATAACGTCTATATTTTCTGTCTTTTTTCCATTCTATCACCGACGTGAAACACTTTTGTGTTCAGCTGCCTTTGTTAATTCAGTCATTGGCATCTAAAACGTTTATATTCAAATATATTTTGTTCAATCAGTCACCGACGTAAAGTATTTTTATGTTTAGTTGCCTTTGTTTATTCTGCAAATTAAAAAAAAAAAGCACTCACTATAGTTTAATGAGCTAATCTTTACTTGGCCAAAACATTTTTAGTTGTTTCTCTTCTTTCAGTCACCGACATTTAATACTTTCACTCACTCTGCCACAGTTACTACTTTAA
>JACEFZ010022094.1:0-12668 GCA_014155875.1 Cepaea nemoralis | reverse complement strand
TAGACAGTTTTCTGTCTTCCTTGCTCAGCCTCAATGTTCCCCATAGAGTCAAGCCAATATCCCCTTTCACTTCATTGTACACCAACATGGTCTGGACAGCAGAGCCGCTCTTATGTTACAAAGTGGGTGCTAGAAAATACTGCTCTCTCATCTATTCTCATATGCACAGGGAAAAAAAATACACATAATTCAGGAACCAGTTTTCTTTTTCTTGGGAGCCAGTATATTAATTTTTTTGCAAATATGGGCACAGAAAACGGTTGAAATTTCAGGTACAAGGTAAAAATGTCCAGGCGTTGAGATGACCAGGTACCCTGGAATTTTCTACCCGGGTTCATATGGACGATTTCTTAGATTAGTTGCCATTTCTTAGATTAGTTGCCATGAAGTCTGCAATATTATGTAATATATAATAAGTACACACACAAGCTTACTTAAAAGAGAAAAAACTGTGGCCTCTTCCCCACAATTACACAAAGAAAATGTTTGCTACGTTTCAAGGATATGTGTGTCCTATTCTTCAACTTTCAAAAGCAACTAGAATATAGTGAGAAGCTGGCACTATGTGGAGAACAAATAATACAAAATATCCAAATTTGGAAAGCTACCCACAACAAAATTTATAGTATGTATCATTCTGTTATACACATGTGGATCCTTGCTGCTGCTATGGAGATTATGTGCTGTTAAATGTCTTGTGTAATCTCTGAAAGGAGACTGGAGCACTTATAGAGAGAGATGTTTGTGCGCAATGAAAGTGATCCTTTACAAATTGAACCAATCTAAAATAATAAATAAATGTGCACAATCTAACTGGCTTAGCTATTACAGATGATATCAAATGCAGGGTAGACTTACTCTGAGCCTGCAACTAGCATGGAACCATCCTCACTGATGGTGAAATGCCGACAAGGTGCCGTAAATCTGGTCACCATGCCATCACTAACTCCATCGGGAAATGTATGAATGCGGATCGCATTTTCATCAGTAGCAGCAAAGAAGCGTCCTCCCTGTGAGCAAAACCAATTTAAAGTGTAATCACATCACCAACAACAAGTAAACAAACTTCATAATTCCAGAATATGTCCCTTGGTTGCAAATTCTCTGAATGACTAAGTTTTAAGTCAGAAGTATTGGCCATTAGTTCAGCCTCAAAAATTGCCTATGTCTATCTTAGTGAGACTGGTGTACCTTTCTCCTGACCCAGTAACTAAGTACTATTTCCACACTGGCTGCTGCAGAGCTCTTCTTCCCCTCCTCTCCAACTCAGAAACCTGCAGGAAATGTAAGATCAGTGATGCAGCTTCACATCACAGAGAGACAGGATGTAGTGAGATCATGATTATGCAATAAAGAATGTTTAATTTGCAGATTTTAGGTATTTCATTGTTAAAAGACTCCAATACAATGCCCAAAGAAAAACTAAAGGATATAAATGAAAGATTCCTGTATTTATGCTGCTATTTCAAGTGTAAGTTACATATAGTCTTGCAGAAGAATGCTTAAAATATCATCAAGTGCCTTGCCAGCTGGCGTAGGCATTGAAGTCTCTTCAGATTTTGGTCCATGGGCTTCTGGATCAACACTGCTGATATTCCTCCATGCCACCGTCTCAGTCAATCCAGTATCATTTCTCTTGGTCTGCCTCTCTCTCCCCCTTGATCTTTCCATTCGTCACGATGTTCTCCAATGCCTCTCTTCTCATCACATAACCAAAGAGAGCTGCTGGCCTCATTCTTATTGTTGAATATAAATGTTCTAGTTTCACTAGCCTCTTTCAGGCAGTCTTTGTTATTTACTCTGGCAGTCCAAGGAATTTGCATCAACCGTCTCACGAACCACATCTCTGTTGCTTTCAAGTTCTTCCTAATTTGTTCATTTACATTCCAAGATTAACTACCATTAAACAAAACACGTTATGTTAAAAATATACATAGCTGAAATTTAATATAACTCATGTTTTGAAAGAAGCCAAGCTACAATGTAAACAGACAGGAGACAATAAACATGTTGGTCATTATCTGAGATGAGAAAAGCTGGAACATTTCAGTAGTACAGTAGGTAAAGGAACCTTTTACAAGCCTTCAAGCTCAATGGGTATATGGTGCTAGACCCGTATTTGTATAGACCTCTTGCAATAGGTGGGTGATGTGGGCAGCATCAGGCCTGCAGCCTTTACTTCCTGGTACCCATTTTATGGCGGGGTCAACATGAAAGCAAATGTCACTTTAAACAATCTGCCTCAATGAGGACTCAAACCCCAAGACTACGGGGCCAGCAGGTATTTGTCTACTCACTATGCCACCACAGCTCTCAGGAATATTGTAATAGCTGTTAATTAAATATAAAAAGACTCAGTAAGGTTAACCTGATCAACAAATGCTGAAAAAGTTGGATGTGTTGGCCGAAAGGTGCAAAATATCGCAGCTTTGCTGTAAACGGGCACAACACAATTACATCCAACAACAAAAATACAAAAACAAATAAGAACATTCCAGATGAAAGCAGAAGAAGAAGAAATATAAAAAGTGTAAGGCCGCTAGGAGAAACTGAACAGTCCTGCATCATGGCATGTAAACACATCACATGAATTAATACAATAATGGCATGTAAACACATCACATGAATTAATATAAACTAAATTATTAGACAAACGAGAGACCATGTGGAGACGGTTGTGACAAGATCTCAAAAGGGACTCAATGCACTTAAAACTATGGCTGCAATGGACACAGAGCAGAGAATGCTCTTCACACTATACCAGCACTTGATCCTCTCAGTGATTGATTATGGACTAGGAATGCTTACTGTCTCAAAGAGTCAGCTGGTGAAATTAGAGCGCATACAGAATGAAGCGATACGGGTCATTCTGGGATGCACCAGAGACACTCCAGTAGTGTGTATGCGTTCGTTCTTGGTCTGCCTACTGTTGCTAGTAGGCACAAGGTGATGCAAGCGAAGGCATACCTCAGAGTAGCTGCAGACACAGATCACCCGTTGCATGAGGCGCTGGACGTAGTTAAGGGTCAGAGACTGATAAGAGGGAAATCATGGATGGCTCAGGCGGAGGATACGATCAGACAGGTGTGCCCCTTGGAGAACATCAGGCGAGGAGAGGAGTGGGTCAGAGTGCCAGCCGTGCAGTCAGACTTGTGCAGAGTTGTAATAACATTGAGCCGGGAGTGCAGGGAGTGGCCAGCAGGGGCCACGGAAGTGGAAATTCAGCAACTAATTCAGGAAAATTCTCACCCGGGTGATGTGATTATCTACACGGATGGGTCAGTGGTGAGAGGTAGGAGAAGTGCCTGGGGGTTCTTGGCAAAAACTAATGGTCGGCGTTTGGTGCAGGAGAGCCTGGCGTATGATAACACTACATCTAGCTTAAGAATGGAGGTGGAGGCGGTCAGTGCAGCTTTCCGCTGGATAGAAAACACTTTACATACACACATTGTGATTATAACTGACTCAGAAAGCATGCTGAGAAGGGGGAGAACAGGTAGGCTTCGTGCAGAGTGGCTTGCTTCGCTTCGGAGGTCACGGGTAGTAAACATCACCTGGATCTTTTCTCCTGGGCATGCCGGTGTGCTGGGGAATGAACAGGCGGACAGATTGGCTGGCTCTGCAAAATTTGGTGGAGTATTGATGCATGACAAGGCAGACGTGGTTGCGGCCTTGTGAGAGCACGTGTACACCTCGGAGGAGCAGATGGAACACCATGGTCTGGTAAGAATGAGACAACGAGGTGTGACGAGGGAATCTGGCCGACGCTCGGAGGAAAGGCGAGACGGACATATAATCAGATTGCTACTGGAACTATTAGTGTTGGAACTCTTTGCTGGCTGCTGAGGATGGGGACGGAGCGCTTATGGGAATGTCCTGAATGCTGTGATGTCGGTTCCTAAATCAATCAATCAAACAAACGAGAGATGTAAAGAAGCATGATTTCCTATGTCATTTGGCAATGCTCTTAATGATGAAGACAAGGACAATAAGTTTTCAATTCTCTTTGCACAAGCATTAATTTTTTAAGGAAAGAAAACATGAATGAGATCTCTCACCTGAAAAGCAAGGGCAAAAATTGTGCCACCAATGCTGACTGTAGTAGTATCTGTGTCATCCTGACCCTCCCAGATACAAACTTTCCCATTGCTGCCACCAGTCAGAATAAAACTGGGGAGGTCAAAGGCACACATAAGTCATATATGAAATTTGCTTTTTTATTCTAAAAGTTAAAAACTACACAAGGGCTATAGAAAGAATTCACACAAATGGTTAACTGATTTTGATTTTCACAGAAGGGCATGATAATAATAATAAGATTCAAAATAATGTTTTCCTGTAGTGAATTTGAAAAATGAAAGCAAACAATAGATTGCCTGGCCTATTTTACTGCATCTCGTCAGCTACATACTGCAGAAATCACACAACATAAAGTAATTGGATAACTGGTAATCCACTGGATTTATAAAGTGGAACTGCCAACAGCCAAAACCAACAAAACATGTCCCTGAACTCAAGGTATGTTGAGATGAGTTGAGTTAAGAACCGACATCACTGCACTCAGGACATTCCCATACGTGCTCCGTCCCCTCATTCAACAGCCAGCAAAGAGTCATACTACTAATCGTTCCCACCACCACTGATCAAAAGTTATCTCCCGGTCCTCCTCTCTTAGCCCTGAGACCCCTCCAGAACCCCCGCAATCTCACTCTCTCCACATATGGGTTCTCAATCTGTTCCTCCGCCCCCTCCCACACCCCCCCCCCCCCCCCAAGCAAACCACCACAAAGAGGTGCACTCCCCGCCAGCTCGTTCACTCCCCCGCACCCCTGCATGACCAGGGCAAACATCCATACAATTCTCACAATCCGTGATCTCCAAAGCGACGAGAGCCACTCCACACAAACACCCCTCCTCTCCACCTCACCAAGCACACCCCATGAATCCGCAATGAATACGTGTGTTGCAGTGGTCTCCTCCAGCCAACGTAACGCAACCGTCACTGCCTCTCCACCTCCACGTCGGAGGTCGTAGCCTCATATGCCAGGACTCGTCCCCCCCCCAGACCCATCCACCAGCCACTGCAACAAAGCCCCAGCCACCACGTCCGCCCCTCACCACCGACCCATCGGCGCAAGCAACCACTTCACCTTGACGTGTGTCGCCCCCGATCAGCCGCCGCACCTCAAACCCAGCGCGGCCCGCTGACTATTCTCTGCACTCACGACCCAGTGTTATTATTACATTGTGCCAGTCCGTCATGTCTTCCGGACCTTCAACCCACTTTCTTTCATGATTGATGGTCTCTAGATCACACACCTGACTTATAGAAAGTTCCGCCTGTGCCATCCAGGACCTGCCTCATCTTAGTCTATGACCCGTGACCATACCCATTGCTGCATGCAGCGGGTGATCCCTATCTGCGGCAACTCTCAGGTACCATTTGGCCTGAAGGACCCTATGCCTATCCGTCATTGTTGGTAGTGCCAGGATATGCCTCATGCATATAATTGGTGTGTCCTTTATGCACCCCAGGATTAACTGCATGGCAGCATTCTGTATGAGCTCCAACCTTTCAAGTTGGCACATCATCCACATGTCAAGATTCTACCCGCACCTGGTGTCTCAATAGCTGCGATTTTGCTGGTGTAGACTCAAGGTATTTATCCACTTAACCTTTCGAAGGGATGACATAATGCTATGTTTATAGGACTACTCATTACAGCAGTCTGCCAAACATTTTATGCTGCAACTCGAGTTATTAGATACTGAACCCAACCATTTCCTACCCCAGCAGTAAAAGATCCTGTCCCTCCTTAAGCCAAATCCAACTGTATTTATCAATTTACATGCAGATCTCAGTCTACCTACATCGGCAGAACAGAGACGCAGTTAAACAACAGGATGGTTGAGAGCATACCCAATTGGATGGACAGAATAATAAACAAAGACTGGGAACCGGACCAAGCCAACACACCACAAACCTCAAGCGTCAGCGACTTGATGGCACATTTTGGAAACCGATCATGTGATTGATAGGGACAATGTAATTTGCGTGTTGTTTAACACATAAAATGGTCGCATGTTAAAGCTGGTGGAAGTGATAGTATTTAATTTGCAGAAGCCAATTTTGTACAGACAGAAAGACATGATAGTCAGTTTAAAATTACTGTGGTGGACAATTGAAATTACTGTGTGAATATGTGTGCTGTATATTTCAACTTGAAGGATTTATCCAATTACTTTAGTTTATGTTGTGTTATTTCTACACAATGTACCTGACAAGATGCAGTGAAATATGCCAGGCAATAAATCATGCAATCCATTGTTTGTGTTTTCGTTATTCAAAGTAAGAAGATTGTCTCACCATTACAAACCAAGATACCGAAGACGACATCCTAAGCTGTGGTTCATCTGAACAGTCACGAGAAAAACTACAGTTTAGAGCCAGGAGAGTATAGATAACTAGTCGAACAAGGAATAGCAAAAGAGGAAAATAATACATTATGCTATGCTGGGTGGTGGTATTAGGGTGTCTTTCCTCTGAAGAGAATGATTTGATCATGGCTTCAAATGAACATCAGACAATGGCACCTTGCCGTCTTGACAGACGATAGATTGTTACATTGTGCTTCAAAAAGGCATAATAACTACAACCCACGGCGGTAGTGAATGTGACTAATAAGGCCAATTCGCGCTGTAAATGTCCGTCCACAGTGGATGCATGTGAACAAATGGTCATTTTCACCATCACGTACCATCTTATGTCTCATATGTTCCATGTGTAACCTATCTGCAATAATTTTCTCCTTCGTCTTTATTCAATTTCTGATATGTACCCTCCATGCAACACGTTCAGCGGCAAACTTGCTCCCAATGTGCATTATCAATGCCTGTATCAATCATGTCCGCTTACACACATCTTTGTATCGTAGTAGAGGCCGACCCTGAGATCTCTTACCCATCTGTAATTCACCAAAAAAGATGCCCTTTGGTATTCTACCATCATCCATTCTCCTAACGTGTCCTATCCATCTAAGTCTACGAAGACTGAGCATGGAACAAACCATCACACAATCTGATCTTTCCAAAACTTGAATATGAAAGTTGTTTAAACGTTTCTCTTGCTGTGAGTAAACTGACCAGGCTTCACTGCCATAAAGAAGAGTACTAAGGACACAGGCTTGATAGACAAGGACTTGTTTTGGCAGTAAGCTTCCTGTTCGCCAAGACTTTTTGTTAACCTGTTCATTGTTGTTGCTGCCTGACCAATCCTGATGTTGATTTCCTGATCTAGGGATAATTTATTTACCTCTGATCGTAGATGTGTAAAATGGTCTACTATCTCCAGTTCGGCATCCTCAATAAAGATTGATGGTACCCCATGTGCGCCTTGTGATATAATCTGTGTCTTCTTTTTGCTAATTGTTAAACCAAATTCAGAACAAGCAAGTTGTAATTCTTCCTCAGAGTGCGTCATAATTGCAGCATCATCTGCAAATAGCAACTCTCTGATCAGTACCCTCCTAATTTTGGTCTTGGCCTTCAATCTCTGAGAATTCTAGTCTGCCATCTGAGCGTAAGTGAATGTAAATACCACCATCCTGATCACGAAAGGCATATTTCAGTGGAAATGAAAAGTATATTCCAAAGAGGGTGGGAGGTAGTACACAACCTTGCTTAACTATACTCTTAATTGAAACTCTTCTGAAGTTGCACCATCAAACTTGATTATACCCTTCATGCCTGTGTGGAACGATTCCACAATAAACAGGAGAGTTGGTGGGCAGCCAATCTTCTTTAGTACATTGAACAGACTAACGACTGAACAAATCAAATGCCTTTGTGAGGTCGATGAAGGCAATAAGCAGTGACTTATTCTGTTCACTGTATTTTTCTTGCATTTGTCGCAATGAGAATATCACATCAATGGTAGACCGGTTCTGTTGGAAGACACACTGTGATTCGGGGTAGACTTGATCTCCCAGAAACAATTCTGGCAAATACTTTCCCAACAATATACAGAAGTGAGATACCCCTATGGTTGTTACAGTCGCTCTGATCGCCCTTGTTCTTGTACAATGTTATGATGCTTGAGTCTTTGAAATCCTGTGGGATTTGTCCTTCTAGCCAGCATAGCTCTATTAGCTGGTGGAACTGTAGAGCATGTGTGTCTTGCCCACTCCTGATAATCTCTATTGGAATCCCATCGTTACCTGGAGCCTTGCCAGATGCAAGTTCATTTATGGCACACTTAACTTCTGTTATGGTGGAAAGTGTGTCCAGGTGGTCAAGAGTTGGCAGGGCCTCTATGGCATTGAGGGCATCATCCGCTAGTTTGGTCTCACTTGAGTAAAGCTCTAAATAGTAAATTTGGTAAGCACCGCCCAACATTCGGCGCTAACAGAAAGCAGGTAGTACCATCTACTGTCATACGGTAGCTCAGTTATATCTGACTAAGACCCGACACATCAGACACATTATGTATATGTACCATAATGATCAGTGCTGTTGAAATGGTGAGTGAAAACAGGACCAAGGGTATTATTATTGATATTGTTGAGGTGCTGATGGAATCTGTCTGCTAGACATTTCATACATTGGCGAAGTCAGCCTTCATCTAGAACAGTGGTTCTCAACCGGTGGGGAATTCCCACCCAGGGGGGAATTTTAGAGTTTCCAGGGGGGGAATTAATATCATTTCAAGATCGCGTTAATACAAGAACCGATTACTTGATATTGTTTTTCCCTTCATATTGTACGGTTCTGTACGTCTCATCCTTCTAAAATTCAATTTATAAAGTAAGTAGACCCACAAATCATGTTGTATGTGGACGTCTAGACTTGTTTTAATATGTGCTATTAAATTTAGCTTCCATTATTATGTATACTGTGTAGGACCGGGGTGGGTTTTTTAGGTAGGAAATATGAAAGGGGGGGGGGGGGGGGGGGGGGGGGAATGATGTTCTGAAAATATGGTAAAGGGGGGCACAGGCCATAAAAGGTCGAAAACCACTGATCTAGCAAATAGATTATGACCGAAAACCATATCATCTTGATAGGAAGATTATCACATTTTTTCCCCACACCTTTATGCACAGTAACTCATTTCGTTTTATATGTTTTCATCTATATTAGTTTTTAGTCATATCTTTTCAAGCCATTTTCGCTCTATAATGCATAATTAGTTCATGCTTGGGAACTCATTTACTAAATAATATCTCCACTTAAAACTGACCGAGCAGCTTCAATTAATAAGATATTAGATACCACAGGATGAATAATATTGTCAGCTCTTGGTATGTAATGACTACAATAATATTAACAATGCCCAGCTACTTTGATAGCATTTTTATTTATTTTATTTATTTTTTTTTTGTGGGGGGGGGGGGGGGGGTATTTATATTTTGATAATAAATTATAGTATACCAAATATAGTATAGATTCTGATTTTGTTTTCACAATGTGTTTACTTGGAGAGGAGCCAATGGCCAAGTGGTTAGATTGTCAGATTCTCCTTCAAGAGACCTGGGTTTGAATCTTCAGTAAGGTATGGAGTTTTCTTTTCTGCCGGGGGCACACAAAAAAACTCTAACCTGCATAGTTCGCAGCGACTGCACTAGCCAGGCGGCCTTAATTCCTCAGGCTCAAGACCCCCTTGCCATACACCGCAAAGTACCATACTATTTTTTTTTTAAATGTTGCATATCCCTTGCAGGACGTTGCAGTCAACACCAGCATTTTCCAGCTGCTGTTGATGTACTAGGCAAGATTTTACGTTCAGTAGTTTGCCATTGCTTTCTAAACAACCGGCTCCCAAACCAGCACGTTATAACACAACGCGACACAGTCTGCTGCACAAATTGGTCGCGGCTGACTTTCGAACGCCTGGTATCCGGCTCACAAACTGCGTTCGCAAGCCTTTGGCCACAGAGACCGACTATACTATATTGGCAGTAAATGACAGTTTACTTGAACATTGCAAAATTGTTCTAAATAAATTATTCAATCGCCTAAAAAAAAAAAAATGAAAATGCTATCAAAGTAGCTGGGTTTTGTTAATTTTATTATTATAGTGCATCGGAGGGCTGAGCATGCAACATGCAACAGTCTCCCAAAAGTATAATTTATTAACACACCAATATTGATCATTGATTGTGTTTTCACAATGTGTTTACTTGACCAATGTACACATGTACTAAATAACACAGATGATCCAATTAGCAATGTCTGTTACCTGCCTTTGTGAATGGGGGGGGGGGGGGGGGGGGGGGGGGGGGGAGAGAAGGTGGGCGCGTTTTTCTCTGAAAATATTTAGCAACCATCCAGTAACTTCCAGTTTTTACCCACATCTGCTTTTGATTCAATGTATTGATCAGGGGAAACAACTCTAATAAATGCTACTGTGGACTGTCTGCTAGGCTGCAAGCGACTGTCGCTTAGAACTTTCTTCTCTTGAATTTAAGTTTATTCACGAAGGGTAAGCTAATTTTTCTTATAACTTCTGTATTTTAAACCAACCTTGACTTTTTGTTGCATTTTTTAATTCTGTGTTACGTTTTACATATATCTGAAGAGTATCAACAATGCTTGCTTTCAATAGCGTTCGGGAATTTTTTTTTAGCTCAACCATGAAATTGAGATATTGCAGTCATAACACAAAATTCAAAATGATGGCACCCATACAATAGTACTATACTATGGAAGTGTCTATTCACAGGGCCCTGTGTATAAACAAAGTGTCTATTCACAGGGCAAGGCTGGTCACGTGATTTAACGTAAGTTTGCGGCTATATTATACATTTTCGTTGATTGGAAAACGTGTCATCAGTGGCATAGTTGATAGTGTCCCCGCCTGATGGGCGGGAGCTCGAGGTTCGTTTCCTTGCCGGACATTTTTTTTTTTTAATTGTTCAGCAATTAATTGGATGAAAGTCAAATGTCAATCGTTCGTTTCCTTGCCGGACATTTTTTTTTAAAATTGTTCAGCAATTAATTGGATGAAAGTCAAATGTCAATCGTTCGTTTCCTTGCCGGACAATGTTTTTTTTTAAATTTTTCAGCAATTCATTGGGTGAAAGTCAATCCTTCATCTCTTTGGGTATTTAGAATTGTGTTGTTTAAAGTGAGTGTAATTTAGTTAGTACCAGTTTCTCCAGTATTGGTCCTCGTTGCTTTGCACTACGGCAGTTCCAATACCCAACCCACACATTTTTGAGTCCCAAACGATCCGTTTTCCTTCTACCCCTTCTGGCTCCAGCCCTCTTCTTCCTTTTCCTTCACCCCTCTCCCCTACCTCTTCTCCTCCGCTTCATTCTCTCCCCGCTGGCTGTTGTCAAAAGTATCGAGCACAAAGCACGTACTCTGTTGTTTCGGAGGCATACAGACAGGCGAACATATAGAGAGGCATACAGACATCTCTCTCTCTCTCTTCTTCTCTATCTCCCTCCCCCCCCTCTCTCTCTCTCTTGTCTTTAACACTGTTTTATGTCTTTCAACACATCTTTCTCATATCTCTGTCTCGCACACTATCTTCATTATCTATCTCTCTCTTCTCTCTTTTCAACCCGCTTCACATATACCAGGTTTTCCTGCACTTTATATGCTGTAGCATTTCCTTGTTTATTTGTTAATTCATGAGGCCAGTCAGTCGAAAGCCTGGTGTTTGTATTGCCTAACGACCCTAATCATGTCTCTCTGAGGTGACGCATATTACTGTCAGCTTGGACCAGAATTATCAGGACATAAATAGTAGGAAATAGTAGGTCGGTAACGTAAACAAAGATGGATGCTTGTAAACAGTAAGTGTACAGAAACGCAAGTTAACAATTCTAAAACTCGCCTGATATTTAAACAACCATACTTCAACTAAGTATAAAGTATCGATTCATAGGGCCCTATGTATAAACAAAGTGTCTATTCATAGGGCCCTGTGTATAAACAAAGTGTCTATTCATAGGGCCCTGTGAATAAACTCTCCCCTATACTATAGCGGACCTGTATTTATTTATAATTAGAAATGGTAATTTAACACTAAAATTAAACAGAATACAAGTTTCATTTGTAGCAGTAATGTATCTGTGTACTTGTATAATTAAATAAACAAGCCACAGTAATAGAAAGCAAAATTTAATGTTCTTAGCTCCCTTTCTACTGGGCCGCGATCAGCTTTGTTCATTTTACTCAGATTCCTTTGCACTTCCTGATTGTAGATCAGGATACAAAAAATAATAACTCCGCTTAGAATTGACGTACCGTCTTCATTGAGGTACCGTTGGATTCATCTTGTCAAGCTGTATCCAACGGTGATGGTTTCATAAGCAAAATCTCAATTTTTAAAAATCGTTTATATATGATATGTTAATCCAATCGCCAAAACAGAAAAGATGAAAATCAAAATGCGATTAAAAGAGCTGGGTGTTTGTTAATGTTATTTAATATTAAAAAAGATTGAAGGGCATACCTCCCAGAAGAATCGTAGCAAACATCGGTATGTCCTTCAGAATGTGCCAACTTCAGCTGCTTCATTCTGGACAACAAGTCTAAGAAAACAAACAAAAATCACAGATTGCCAGCCGCTATCCTGCAGAATCTCAACGACCCCAGACGTCCCAAATTTGGCGCTACTCGAACAACAACTTCCGGCAAAAGTCAACCTTGCAGACGTC
>JACEFZ010022093.1:392500-490907 GCA_014155875.1 Cepaea nemoralis | reverse complement strand
TTCTCAATTCTTGCCAGCACCCGCGCCTCAGGCATGCTCATGCCCCAGGTGTCTTCAAAGCTCGATGCCCATCTTCATACTGGCAGAAGCTTGCCTCCCCTTCCAGGAGACCATGCCCTATATCAGTGGTTCTCAATTCTTGCCAGCACCCGCGCCTCAGGCATGCTCATGCCCCAGGTGTCTTCAAAGCTCGATTCCCATCTTCATACTGGCAGAAGCTTGCCTCCCCTTCCAGGAGACCATGCCCTATATCAGTGGTTCTCAATTCTTGCCAGTACCCGCGCCTCATGCATGCTCATGCCCCAGGTGTCTTCAAAGCTCGATGCCCATCTTCATACTGGCAGAAGCTTGCCTCCCCTTCCAGGAGACCATGCCCTATATCAGTGGTTCTCAATTCTTGCCAGCACCCGCGCCTCATGCAAGCTCATGCCCCAGGTGTCTTCAATGCTCGATACCCATCTTCATACTGGCAGAAGCTTGCCTCCCCTTCCAGGAGACCATGCCCTATATCAGTGGTTCTCAATTCTTGCCAGTATCCGCGCCTCATGCATGCTCATGCCCCAGGTGTCTTCAAAGCTCGATGCCCATCTTCATACTGGCAGAAGCTTGCCTCCCCTTCCAGGAGACCATGCCCTATATCAGTGGTTCTCAATTCTTGCCAGTACCCGCGCCTCATGCAAGCTCATGCCCCAGGTGTCTTCAATGCTCGATACCCATCTTCATACTGGCAGAAGCTTGCCTCCCCTTCCAGGAGACCATGCCCTATATCAGTGGTTCTCAATTCTTGCCAGTATCCGCGCCTCATGCATGCTCATGCCCCAGGTGTCTTCAAAGCTCGATGCCCATCTTCATACTGGCAGAAGCTTGCCTCCCCTTCCAGGAGACCATGCCCTATATCAGTGGTTCTCAATTCTTGCCAGTACCCGCAGTACCCGCGCCTCATGCAAGCTCATGCCCCAGGTGTCTTCAATGCTCGATACCCATCTTCATACTGGCAGAAGCTTGCCTCCCCTTCCAGGAGACCATGCCCTATATCAGTGATTATAAACCGGTGGTAATTTCCCCCCCCCCTGGGGGGGTGGGGATTTTAGGGTTTCCTGAGGGGGGGGGGGGGGGGGGGGGGGTAAGATTATTTCAAGATCGTGTTATTACAATAACCGATTACTTGATATTGATTTTCCCTTCATACTTTACGGTTCTCTACTTCTCGCCCTTCTGAAAGTCGTTTTCTAACGTAAGAAGACCCGCAAATCACGTATTGTGTAGACGTCTAGGATTGTTCTAGTATATGTTATTAAATTTAGATTCCATTTTTACGTATAGTGTAAAAAAGGGGGAGGGGGATTATAGGGAGGAAATACGACCGGGGGGGGGGGGGGTGACATTCTGAACATATGGTGAAGGAGTGCATGGGCAAAAAAAAGTTGAGAACCACTGCCCTCCATTGTTTCCAATCCACTGTGAGGTTTCACGTGGTCAAAGAATGTCAGTTTCTGAGATGTGATGCAGCTTATCAGCCTGCTTTCTTCATTGTTCAGATCTTAAAAAGAAAAAAGAAATGTTCAGATCTTGTCAGATTTCAGTATTTTTTGTCTCCTTGGTCCACGGTATTTGTAAAGAAAAATTATACAATTAGGACTCTGTGAACCTATCTGTGGGCATGTCATGAGAAGGGGAAATATTTGTTTGTTGTTGTTGTTGGCGTTCGCTGGCTTTGAACTCAAGCGTAGTCCATACACGTGATACTGCGTCCAGTGCACTGGACTGGTGTTTGTGTGTGGATTAGCTTTACCTATTACCAGTGTCCCTCGCCATCAGGCGAACCAACTCCGAGGTACTTGTAATTTACGTCCCTAAATCAAGGACGAGCAGGTCTCCCTGGCCTAGGCTTTTAAACGACTTTCTCCGTAATCCCGTTTATTCACGTAGGGTCTCGCAGCGCGCGAGAATTGGTAGCGGTTCTCGCCGCATTGGTGACTTACGGGATAAGTGAGCCGGCCGCTCAATCTTGCCAAGAAATCAACAACAGCGACAAAATGCTGGTGTTGACAGCGATGTCCTGTAAAGGATATGCAACAACAACAAAATCAAGGGCGAGAAGTCAACACTTTAGTCCAACTGACCGGTGGATAGGTTGAACCCGCTACCTCGGCTTTAGCACACTGGATGTTTAAGAAAAGAACTTTCTTATTTATTCGGCCATGCTGACCTTCGTAAGAAATATGTTTTCTGTAAGTCTTAGCTTCACAAGCCCCAATGTTTCCCTTTATTTTGAAATGGTCCATGAGTCACACACACATACTGCCACAAGAGAGGTGCGTTTTCCCAGAAATCTGACTTTCATGTGTTTGCTGGCGTTGTGCCGTAGGTTCGTAATACTGTACTGTTTAACCTCTGTCTTTCCTTGGCCAGCCTATGTTTGCTGGCGTTGTGCCGTAATACTGTACTGTTTAACCTCTGTCTTGCCTTGGTCAGCCTACGTTTGCTGGCGTTGTGCCGTAATACTGTACTGTTAAACCTCTGTCTTGCCTTGGCCAGCCTACGTTTGCTGGCGTTGTGCCGTAATACTGTACTGTTTAACCTCTGTCTTGCCTTGGTCAGCCTACGTTTGCTGGCGTTGTGCCGTAATACTGTACTGTTTAACCTCTGTCTTTCCTTGGCCAGCCTACGTTTGCTGGCGTTGTGCCGTAATACTGTACTGTTTAACCTCTGGCTTGCCTTGGTCAGCCTACGTTTGCTGGCGTTGTGCCGTGGGTTCGTAATAGTGTACTGTTTAACCTCTGTCTTGCCTTGGTCAGCCTATGTTTGCTGGCGTTGTGCCGTGGGTTCGTAATACTGTACTGTTTAACCTCTGTCTTGCCTTGGTCAGCCTACGTTTGCTGGCGTTGTGCCGTAATACTGTGCTGTTTAACCTCTGTCTTGCCTTGGCCAGCCTACGTTTGCTGGCATTGTGCCGTAATACTGTACTGTTTAACCTCTGTCTTGCCTTGGCCAGCCTACGTTTGCTGGCGTTGTGCCGTAATACTGTACTGTTTAACCTCTGTCTTGCCTTGGTCAGCCTACGTTTGCTGCAGTAATACTGTACTGTTTAACCTCTGTCTTTCCTTGGCCAGCCTACGTTTGCTGGCGTTGTGCCGTAATACTGTACTGTTTAACCTCTGGCTTGCCTTGGTCAGCCTACGTTTGCTGGCGTTGTGCCGTGGGTTCGTAATACTGTACTGTTTAACCTCTGTCTTGCCTTGGCCAGCCTACGTTTGCTGGCGTTGTGCCGTAATACTGTACTGTTTAACCTCTGTCTTGGCTTGGCCAGCCTACGTTTGCTGGCGTTGTGCCGTAATACTGTACTGTTTAACCTCTGTCTTGCCTTGGCCAGCCTACGTCTGACTTCTGTTGAAGATTCCCCATTACCGTCGATTATGAAGCAAAGATATTCAAAGTTTGTGACAGTTTCAATCTCTTCATTCTTGATTGTAATGTTTGTTTGACATGTGGCGTTGTCTGGACATTGTTTTCATTATTATTATTTTTTTTTTTTGCGCTCGCTCGCTTTGAACTCAAGCGTAGTCCATACACACTAATTACAGTAGTGATGGGCTGAATTTTTCGTGTGGATTAGCTTTCCCTATTAACATTGTCCCTCGCCATCATGCGAACCCACTCCGGCGTCAGAGATACTTGTAATTTACGTCCGCAAGTCAAGGACGACAGGTTCAACATTTTAGTCCAGCTGTCCGGTGTAGGGCTTGAAACGTTTACCTCGGTGTCACAAGGTATGATTGACATAGAGAAGTGGCTATGGTTGTGTCTAGAGGATGTCTGTGTGAATGTTGTATTGAACTACTGATCAACCACGATGAATCAATACCAAACACTAGGCTGCGCACATAATACTTTAATTTGAACAACTCGATACGATACTATTCCTCAGGAACACTTCAGCATTAAATATAGATATATTGCATCTGCACAGTTACAGTACACGTAGCCCCAAACACTATCGCCGCTGACAGCTGGTCTAAGTTTCCAATACTTAGCCCCAGAATTAATATCATTAAAAACACAGGGCGGAGTTCTCTCTCTAACTCCGCAACCATTCAACTTCCCGGAACTCAGACCTCCACTGTCTGGCTCAAAACTCAATTCTCCTTCCAGTGTCCCTCACTAGCTTGACTGGTGTCTTCTACACCCCAGCCCCAAAGACTTAATGCCCCTTACTTTTCCCGACTTATCTGTTATCCCTCTTCCCAAACCACCCAAGGAATGCCCTTTTACCCCGTGATCCTACTTATCAGTTCCCATGAAAATTACCTTTAGAATTTCCCTTTGTCTCTTCATAGACTCACGCAATTCACCTCCCCGCCGGTGATTTAAATCTACAGTACACGAGATCCTCTCCAGTTGTTTCGGGCTTCCCCCATTAGCATGACGATTTATATCCTGTGTCTGTGACTAAACCATCATCTAGTCTGGGACTATCAGTTTGTTGAAGATTGTGATTAACCTTTTTGGTCCCGTACGTGCTCTAACAATCCCTGTGTTGGGTCTCACCCATTGTACCTGTAATTCCTACCTCAATCTTTCTGACCTCACATCATGCATATCAATCAATCAATCATGTGCCATGCCGGAAAGCGTGGGCGGTCATGACTCGCCATTTCACTCGATCACCAGTGTCGTGGATCAGCTCAGTGTTCCTGTCTCGTCCATGCCATGTGGCCAAGCCATCCAGGTATTTTCCTCTCGGTCTTCCTCTTGGTCTGTTCCCCTCGATCTTGCCAGTTGTCACTAAGTTCTCCAACCCATTTCTTCTCATAACATGTCCAAACAATTTTGACTGTCTACGTCTAATTTCTCTAATCAGTCTACGATGTTCATTTGTCTCCTGTAGTACTTGGTCATTGGTTTTTCTGTCTGTCCATGGTATTCTTTGCATTTTCCTCAGAAACCACATTTTTGCAGCCATCAGATGCTTTTCAGCTTGACTGCTCATTGTCCAAGTTTCACATCCATACAAAAGAACAGGCTCTATGTATCCCCTCAACACTCTTTTTCTCGTTTCAATTGACATCTTTTTATTGGTCAGAATGTTTTTCATCTTGCTAAAGGCTACTTTCGTCATGGCGATTCTTGTTCTAATCTCTTCAAGGCATCTCCCATCAGATGTTATAACTGTTCCAAGATAATTGTACCGATTCACTTGTTGAAGAATATTTCCATTTACTCGTATATTACATTGTGGCACTTCTTCCTTCCTACTGACGACCATAACCTGAGTCTTTTTACAATTTAATTCTAACCCCAGTTGCTCACTGTGTACAACAACCGCATCTACTAATTGTTGCAGGTCCTGCGCATTGTCTGCAATTAATACTGTATCATCTGCATATCTAATGTTATTGATGTTTCGTCCTCCAATGCTGATTCCATTTATATCCTCTACATTTCTGAAAATATTTTCACTGTACGGGGAAAAAAGATCTGGAGACATCACACATCCCTGCCTAACACCTCTCTTAATTGGCTGATACTGTCCCACTTCATTATCAATCCTTATTGCAGCTTGTTGTTTCCAATATATGTTTTTTATAAGTCTAATGTCTTTCCCATCAATTTGTAGATCTGCAAGCATATCCACCATGCTGACATGTCTAACGCTATCAAAAGCCTTTGTATAGTCAATAAAGCAAAGATGTATATCCTTGTTTACTTCTATAGCACGTTCAATAACTGTTCGCAGCATATACACAGCATTTACTGTACCCTTTCCTTCTACAAACCCGCATTGTTCTTCCCCTATTTCAGGTCGTATCTTCTTCCTCATTCTTTGCATGATAATTCTTAGCAAAATCTTTGTGATGTGACTCATTATACTAATTGTTCTATGTTGATCACATGTTGATCACATGCATATACTTCTCCTCTTAACATCTATGACCCTTAGTTGTAAATCTCACATTCTTAGGTAGTACAATTAGCCAACTACATTGCTAGTATTAGCAAATTCCTAACAAGTCGTTTACCCCAGATTTTCCGCACACCCATGCATGTTATACTCGGCATCAGCACACCGGATATTTAAGAACACACGTTCTTACCCATTCGGCCATGCGGACCTGCTTATTATTAATATTATTATTTGTGTTTATAAAAAGATTGCGATATTCATATTTTTTGACATACATAATCCAATCTTCTATTATCCTTGGCACTGTCTGGGAGGAAGGCCGTGTTATTTGCATATGTAAGTTCTGGAACTGGATTTCCACTAATGGATCAAAACTCTCACAAGTCTTGTCATTTTTGACGTTTTTCATTACATTCTCTGCATAGATGTTGGACAGGTATGAAGAGAGAATCTCTTTTGCACTGGAAACTTGTTTGAAGTTTCACTAGCTACTCACTAGCTACAGCTGCTTGTTGATCATGATATAATAACTAAATGATATTGGTTAAATGTGCTGGACACCCTATATCTTCCATGAGTTCCACAATGTCTGATGCTGAACACAGTCGAATGCCTTATTGTAATCTACGAATCTAGTATGGAGATCTACACTGTACTCTTTGCATTTCTCACAGACGGTTCTCAGGTTGAAGATACGGTCTCTGGTTGCTCTACCTTGTCTGAAACCTGCTTGTACTAAATGTAATTCATATTCTAATTTACTTGCAATCCTCTTCGTGATGATTAGTAGAAGGATTTTGTTAGCATGACTTATTAGTGCAGTGTACCATAGCTGGTGTACAGTTTCAAATGTCCTTTCTTTGGGATAGTGATGTAGATTCTTCTCTTTAATGCTTTGGACCAGACAGTTCTGGTCCAGATCTCCATGATCAATGCACGATGACTTCTTCTCCCTTCAGGACTAGCTTCTTTTGTATCCTGTGTATCGTCACAGCCTGGTGACTTCCCTCTCTTCAGACTTTGTATTGTAACCGTACTTTCTCTAAGTCTCTAAGAAAGATTCTGGTTCTTTCTCTTTGCTTGCATGCGTATTATCTGGTTTCTTTGTAGTATCTTTGTGCATTTCTGCACAGTAATCTGTCCATCTTTCTTGTATATCTTTTACTGGCTGTTTCAGTATTTAAGTATTGCCATTCCTATTATTCATAACATGTAAAGATGGGTAAAGCTGGGGCGACCATCCCCGACCCAGCGCGTCCACTGGTGGCGGATCGTGGAACGGTCTCTAGATATAGAGGTTAGCTGCGAATATCGAATAAGCACCCACGGACCAATTGGCGGTGGGTACAGAGGGCGAGGCGGGATCTCAGCGTGGGATCTGAGTTCCTTAGAAAATACCTCATATGCTCGGAGACGTGCCTGCCAAGCGAGTCGGGGCGCTCTAACCCCTCCCCCGGGTAGGTGGAACCCGTTAGCTTTGGACAGCAGTCCATCTAGGAGACGGAAAACTCCAAATATAAACCCCCAAGTTCAAGGTGGACCAGCGTGTTGAGGAACTGGATGGCCATGGGTTAACTGGTCGTGAACGTTGGACGTCTGGCAGGCGTGCGGGGCGGCACCAGGCGTATGGACTCCTGCGGGACATCCCCTGCCTCTTCCCTAGCAAGCAGGCAATGCTAGGGTGACCGTTTATTTCCTACAATATCCAAACTTTGCCTATGGATTTATTTAAACACGGGAATCGTCGCCGGAGCTACGGAGCACGTGCTCTGCGCTTGACACATCCCTCAGAGGCTAGCGAAGAGAGAGTGAGGAGGAGGAGACGAGGAAATGGTGTGAGAAGACGGCATAGAAATAGGAGGGCAGGCGCCAGGAGAACAAGACGAAAAGTGGTCAGACTAGGTTTCAACTATGTAAGAGTGGGATACTGGAATTGTCGCAGTGCCAGACAGAGAGGTCCTGTATTGGAGAGACTAATATATGATTTTGATGTCCTCATGCTCCAGGAGCTAAATACAGACAAATACCATTGCCCTGGGTACGCCAGTTATATAAACCCTACTGGGCAGAAGAGACATGGACAAGGTCTGCTGGTGAAGGAAGGAGTGAAGCATGTGGTACTTGACTTGAGCCAGTGGAATCACAGTGCAAGAGAGGTCCAGGGTATACAAATGGAGATTGGTGGCTTAAGTTGGAACATCATAAATGTATATGCCACAGTGGACTGTTTTGTCAGAAAGGAACACTGGGACTGGCTTAAGGAACTGGAGGAATTACCAGGTGATAGGCTACTCATATGTGGAGACTTCAATGCAAGGAACAGAGATTGGGACAGTAGTGGAGAAAACCGACAGGGAATTGCCCTTGCGGATGCCATGGTGGACTCCGATGTGGTCTGCATAAATGATGGTAGGCCGACTAGAATGGCAATGAGGCCTGGCGATGCAGACACAGCTATTGACTTGGCACTTGTCTCCCAGTCATCAGTCCTTGATGTAAAGTGGACTGTTTTGAATGACCATGGGAGTGATCACATGCCATGCTCAGTCCTGATCTCTAAACCCAGGAAAGTTAAAGCTGGGAGAGCGCGCAAGACCTTCCGGTATGAGTGGACCGATTGCCTTCTTGGACGCCTCAGACAAGGGGCATGCAACAGGACTGTTAAAACTCCTTTTTTGCAGCCCCCATGGTGGACCCCAGAAGTAGACCATGCTTGGAAAGCAAAGAGAGCTGCAGTGAAGCAGCTAAAGAAAGTGCGACAGACACCTCGAAGCTCACGAGAGGAAGTGGACACAGCGGAAAATGTCAAGAAAGACAAGGTGGAGGTTTTCAAGCGCTGTGCTGCAGAGGCCAAAAAGGCAAAATGGGAATGTTTCATGAAGGAGATTGGAGGTGATAAAACACTGCGAAAATTCTGGAAACAGCACAGGCAAATGCAGAGAAAAGATCGGCCTATGACAGTGGGAACAATGTATAGAGATGATGGTGTGCGCGTGACAATAGACAAAGAGAAAGGGGAGGCGTTTCTCCAGAGATTTTTAGAGCAGACCAATCATAATGATGCGGACACCAGGGATGCAGTTAGAGAGGAGTTATCTGGCACCACGAAGAATATGCAGTATGAAGACATCATACGGGTGGAAGATGTTAAACACATTTTGAAAAAGGCAAAAGACACGGCACCAGGGCCCGATGGGGTCAGGTATGGCCACATGAAGGGTTTGAGCGATGCAGACCTGGAGGAGATGACCGACTGCTTTAACCAGAGCATTAGGACAGCATCAGTACCGCAGGATTGGGTGCACAGCTATCTCATCCCTCTCCCAAAACTATTCAAGGATCATTCAAAGCTTAGCGGCTTTAGAATCATCACCCTTCAAAATACATTTGGGAAGGTTCTAGAGAAGATAGTCGCTGTCAAGCTGCAAGAGTTTTTGGAAAGGGGGAAGCTTCTTCCAAGAGGCCTGGGGAGCTACAGGCCAGGAAAAGATACCTGGTCAAATGCAGCCACTTTTGCCTTTGACGTTTATGAGGGGTTCCAGAGTAGACAGGAAACGATGGCGGCAGCGCTTGATCTCGAGGATGCGTACAATAGAGTTCGATATGATATTTTGATGACCGCACTGATGGAGAAGGGGGTCAATCCCTGGTTGGTGAACTGGATAGCAGCCGTCCTGCATTCTCGTCGGGTTGCT
This sequence comes from Cepaea nemoralis, assembly GCA_014155875.1. Classification (NCBI taxonomy): domain Eukaryota; kingdom Metazoa; phylum Mollusca; class Gastropoda; order Stylommatophora; family Helicidae; genus Cepaea; species Cepaea nemoralis. The sequence continues at coordinate 481,307 of JACEFZ010022093.1, read as the reverse complement.
CTCCGTCTGGGTGCATGGACCTCAGAGCCACATATTTTAACCCCGGGACTGCCACAGGGATCTGCAGTCTCACCGGTGCTCTTTAACGTGTATACGAGCAAGATTGCAAACCTAGAAGCACCAGGGGTTGGAAGAATACTAACATTTGCAGATGATATTCTTGCATATAGGCAGGGGAGAGATAGGGAGCAAACAGCCCAGGAGTTACAGGCGACAGTAGATAAAGTGATTGACTGGTGCACAGAAATGAGTGCTGTCATCCACCCGGAAAAGGCGGCTGTTTTGTGGTGCTCTCTGGACAACAGGATTGTGAGAGCTGATGTCCCAAGCCTCGCGATAGATGGTAGAAATGTCAGCAGAGAGAACAAACTGAAGTATCTGGGGATCACATTTGACAGGAGCCTATCCTTCAAGGACCATGTGGAGACGGTTGTGACAAGATCTCAAAAGGGACTCAGTGCACTTAAAACTATGGCTGCAATGGACACAGAGCAGAGAATGCTTTTCACACTATACCAGCACTTGATCCTCTCAGTAATTGATTATGGATTAGGACTGCTCACTGTCTCAGAGAGTCAGCTGGTGAAGTTAGAGCGCATACAGAACGAAGCTATGCGGGTCATTCTGGGATGCACCAGAGACACCCCAGTAGTGTGTATGCGTTACATCCTTGGTCTGCCGACTGTTGCTGGTAGGCTCAAGGTGATGCAGGCGAAGGCATACCTCAGAGTAGCTGCAGACCCAGACCACCCACTACATGAGGCGCTGGACGCAGTTAAGGGTCAGCGACTGATAAGAGGGAAATCATGGATGGCTCAGGCGGAGGATACAATCAGACAGGTGTGCCCCTTGGAGAACATTAGGCGTGGAGAGGAATGGGTTAGAGTGCCAGCGGAGCAGTCAGACTTGTGCAGAGTTATAATCACATTAAGCCGGGAGTGCAGGGAGTGGCCAGCAGGGACCACGGAAGTGGAAATCCAGCAACTAATTCAGGACAATGCTCACTCGGGTGATGTGATTATCTACACAGATGGTTCGGTGTCAAGAGGTGAGAGAAGTGGCTGGGGGTTCATAGCCAAAGCTAATATTCGACGTTTGGTGCAGGAGAGCCTGGCATATGATACCACAACATTTAGTTTAAGAATGGAGGTGGAGGCAGTCACTGCGGCTCTCCGCTGGATGGAGAATACAACACACACACACACACATCGTGATTGTAACTGACTCAGAAAGCATGCTGACGAGGGTGAGGACGGGCAGGCTTCGTGCGGAGTGGCTTGCTTCGCTTCGGAGGTCACGGGTGACAAGCATCGCCTGGATCTTTTCTCCGGGGCATGCCGGTGTGCTGGGAAATGAACAGGCGGACAGATTGGCTGGCTCTGCAGAACTTGGTGGAGTATTGATACATGACAAGGCAGACGTGGTTGCGGCCTTGTGGGAGCACGTGTACACCTCGGAGGAGCAAATGGATTACCATGGTCTGGCAAGAATGAGACAGCGAGGAGTGACGAGGGGATCTGGCCGACGCTCAACGCTCAGAGGAAAGGCGAGACGGACATATAATCAGATTGCTACTGGTACTATTGGTGTTGGAATTCTTCGCTGGCTGCTGGGGATGGGGACGGAGCGCTTATGGGAATGCCCCGAATGCTGTGATATCGATTCCTAAATCAATCAATCAATCAATCAAAGATGGTTTGGATTCGCCTGTTAGTGTTGGCATTTTCTTGAGCAAGTCTCAATCTCCTCTGTCTACCTGAAGATGCTATACTCTATTACAAGTATTCAATACAGACTATTCCTCGTATCCGCTGATTTTTCTCATGGCAAATAATATATATATATATATATATATATATATATATATATATATATATATATATATATATATATATATATATATATATATATATATCCCTGTTGGCTTTAATGTTATTCTATTAACCTTATTTTACATACGAGTTAATTAAATACACCAGGTGACGATGCGAGTATCGACAATGAAAGGATAATCTTCAGGGGGAAAAAAGGTTTTTCTATTCTGGATCAGGGCCAAGAAAACTGGGGCGAGCTGCTGACGTACAAGCTCGTTTTTCCCAAATGAAGACGAGACTGGGATCACGTGACACACTGGCAGTGATGTAATGATGCTAAAAATAGCCCTTGACTAACAGTGACTCAAGGCGCTATATGAAACAGTGTGCGGGTTTTCCGTCTCAAAACGAAATAGTGAGTCACTCCCGAATCTCCCATCCTTGCTGATTCAACGTGAGAACAGTCTTTACCTCAGGCTCACGACTAACTTTTAAAGAGTGAGGATTCCTGTGAGTTTGGAACTGGTGTCATTTGACTTCAGAATGTACACATCGCAATCTGAAACAACAACCGCGACTAGCAGTTATGCCGAGTCGACCAAGTACGTGGCAGACATTTTATCTTCCATGGCTAATGGCGGAGTGGAAAATTCTTCCTCGGTAAGTAACGTCCTATCAAATATTAATATATCTCGACTTATTCTAAAGTTTTCTACTAATTTAAAATATATTATATTAACAGTAAACACCTCTTTCGTAGATTAATTGTTGTGTTTTTTGTTATTTCTGGTTTTCATTCATGAACCCAAAATGGGGGAGCAAAGATTTGGGTTCAGCTTTCATAATTAGTTCCGTATTGTTCAGTTTTAACACATTCATTGTGTCAAAGATGACGTTACAAATTAACCACCACCCCCGGTATGAGCATCATACAGTGAAATGAAAGTTCCAACCTCCCCCACCGTTTCCGAATGTATCATCTTGGTTATTCATAAGTTACGTAATCGGACAGATATGCATGGTACATGAATGTAGAGAAAGCCTTGTACTTGTACAGGACAGGGTCTAAATCGTGGGCACACACACACCAAACAGTTTGTCAACCCGTCCTGGGGCCTGGCGAGCTGCCTCCTTGAACCCGTCGGTTTTAACAGGACGGGATCTCATTGGCTGCTGATGACCTCAAATTTGGGGGAAGGGGGACGACAGGATCACCCTAGGATGAGGATAATTGTTTTGTGGATAAATGGAGGCTGCATGGGGTGGGTGGGGACTGCAAATAATATAATCATGTACTTGACACAAACCAGTCATTATGTTGGGAATGCTTAGCTTAAGAACCACTGGTCCTTATGTTGAGTAATACATACCACTTGTGAATACAAAGTTATATTTATTAATAAATACTGAAAGGTCGGGAGTGCTAGACAGACAGTAGCAAAGAACTCTTCAGAAGGGGATGCTGTATGCCCAGTTATTGATTATGCAAAAGAGGAAGTTAATATGCGGGCATATTTGATCACTGCAATTTGGATAACATGGGATTTTTCAACTGATCTTGTAGCAAGTGGTTGAAATACAAGCAGCTGGCCCAGAACTGGACTTGAAATGTTACCATGTGGCCTTCCGTCTGTTATAATTGCAATGCTTTGCTTATCACAGTAGTTGTAGAACTCCAGAAAAGTAATATTACTAATATCTTCAGGAAGAGGTTTTAAGTTCTGAGAGGAAACAATGACTATGGATTACCATCATCCATACAGTGTTTGTCAGGAGTACTACAGACCACCTTACCAAGGAACTGGCTATCAGCAACCACCGCACCATCATCCTTATCAACAACCTCGTTTACCTCAGCCTGGCCCATTAAGGAATTTCAGCAACATAATTGAATTTCCACCTGGCTCTGGTCACCCACATGTATCCCAGCAGCAGCAGCAGCAGCAGCAGCAAAGAACACCGTCTTTTCAACAGTTTCAGCAGAATAACCAGCACTTGCAGCATTTAAACTACCCATCACCGGTGCGCATTGGTTTAATTTCTTGAACTTAGTGATTACATTATTATATATGTTTTCTAGTGTCATATCAATTTGTATAATGTAAATTAATTCATTTATTTTGTTAAAAGTGTTAATGTCTTTCTCCATAATCCTGTATATTTTCGTGAGTAACGTAACCTGCGCAAGAATCGATAGCAGTTCTCGCCGCATTGGTAACTTATGGGGTATGTGCGCCGGTCATTCAGAAAGCAATGGCAAACTACTGAGCGTAATCTTGCCTAGTACATCAACAGCAGCTGAAAAATGCTGGTGTTGACTGCAACGTCCTATAAGGGATATGGAACATTTAAAAAAAAGTATGTTAAAGCATGGATGCTCATTCCTTTCCCCTAGATACTCTACTGCCATTTTTATTTCTACCATATGCTTTCATGTGTAAATATTTATGCATCATTTAACTGAAGGTTTCTTTTCTTTATCTGCAGTATGTGCCTAACTTTCTGGTGAGTTCTGGCTCGGGACTTACACCAACCCTCACCCCAACAACTCTTGCTACAATTGAACAGTCTTTCATGGAGCTCCAGTCTAGTCAGCAAAATGGTGCAAGGGATCCAATTACTCAGAGTGGTTTTGTGCCACCTGTTGTAGACCCAGGTCATAGCGCAGATGTGTCCCAAGACAGCCTGGACTATTCCTCGGAATATTCTGATGCAGAATGGGAGCCAAAAGTAAAGCATGGTCGAATGATGCAGGATATGAAAGGCATGAAAAATGTGAATCTCATTGTGACATCAACTGGCACTATCAACGCTGCTCCACAAAGAAAATACACACGTAGAAATAAGGATGAGAAGGTAAGGATTATTACCATATTTATTTTAGATTTATCTTCTTCTTTCATTTGCTTCAAATTGATTGTCTATATCAGCTATGTTGTCGCTTTTATAAACTTCTCTGTCTTTTTAGCTCACTCAGTGGTCCATACAGTTTAGTAGCTTCCACTGTTTCTCTATGTCAGAAGAAGATTAAAGGAGGTTGCACAAGTATGTATTTTCTCATGCTCTCATTGATTCTGGCTTTTTACTACAGGCACATTCAGTTTTCATGTTTCTCTATTGTTATTTTTCTTCTTATTGAAGTTTCTTTAACGTAGATCTTTGTTGCCTTCTTGGTCTAATGTCTAGAACTACCTGAGCTCAGCAGATACTGATTTAATACTCAGCTCAGTAAATACTAGTTTGACTTGCTGCTAGATATTCTGGACCACAATTTAGTGATATCTTGTTTAACTCATTAACTATCACAAGCTGCTGACATTTCCCGAATCCATGCAGCTGAAATTGTAATTAAATATGAGATCCATATTTCTATTTTAAAAAGCACAAGAAGAATTTAAAGTGCAACTAACTACAATCAAAGTTTTGTTGAAAAAATCCTCTACTAAATAGATTAATGGCATGTTGTCGAGAACTGATTTGAATTGCTGTTTTAAATTTGTATGTAATTAAGTCACATGTTCTTCTGTGTATGCTGTTTTCAAGATGATAATATCTTAAGTTGGTTTTATTAATAAAAAATAACAGCAGTACCTGTTATACTCCAGGGGACACAGTGCTGTTAACTGTATAGAGATCTGACTTGTATACATTGGCATTCTTTAACATGGCATTCTTTAACATTTGTAGTTATTCTTTACAATGTTTGGTGTTTATTTATACCTGGGCTCTTGGGTCAGCCCAGCCACAAATTGGTGCTAGGACATTACCTGGGAAGTAAAGACTGCTGGTGTGCATGATATTAGTTATATCTCCCATCAAGTGCCGACTGGTCCGAAAATATCGGGCTAGTATCATGCATGTACCTGGTACATCTCATGGCATGGAAATGGGTCCTTGTTATTTTTAAATGGTTATATATAGTGTATACACAATAGTGCTTGTCATCATGACCAAGACACACATATGCTAATACACATGTACTAGGAAATGGAGGAGAAGAATCTACTGCACTGTTTCTGTTGCATCAACTGTTGTCTTGTCATCCTTGAACTTCTCTTTATTCATTCACGTGTAGTCATTACACGTGTCCTTCATCTGGTGTAACTAGGATAGAGATCACTTACATTGTCTTGGTGAAATGGTGTCAGTTATTATCTCACTATGTCTTCCCATAGACTGGTATGTCAATTATTATCTCACTATGTCTTCCCATAGATTGATATGTCAGTTATTATCTCACTATGTCTTCCCATAGACTGATATGTCAGTTATTATCTCACTATGTTTTCCCATAGACTGATATGTCAGTTATTATCTCACTATGTCTTCCCATAGACTGATATGTCAATTATTATCTCACTATGTCTTCCTATAGACTGATATGTCAGTTATTATCTCACTATGTCTTCCCATAGACTGATATGTCAGTTATTATCTCACTATGTCTTCCCATAGACTGATATGTCAGTTATTATCTCACTATGTCTTCCCATAGATTGATATGTCAGTTAATATCTCACTATGTCTTCCCATAGACTGATATGTCAGTTATTATCTCACTATGTCTTCCCATAGACTGATATGTCAGTTATTATCTCACTATGTCTTCCCATAGACTGATATGTCAGTTATTATCTCACTATATCTTCCCATAGACTGATATGTCAGTTATTATCTCACTATATCTTCCCATAGACTGATATGTCAGTTATTATCTCACTATGTCTTCCCATAGACTGATATGTCAGTTATTATCTCACTATGTCTTCCCATAGACTGATATTTTAACTATAGGTAGGCATAGGAACAAGTACACAGCATGTTATGCATAATCATCCATTGTTGGTATATTGGTGAGTCAATTTTCCTTACCACAAAATTATTTGTTTGCGCTCGAATGTGTTGAACTCAAGCATAGTCCATACACATGCTACTACTAGTGAGTGCAGTGGACTGATTTTTGCGTGTGGATTAGCTTTCCCTATTACCAGGAACCATCAGGCGAACTCACTCCTACTTCTGATGTACTTGTAATTTACATCCCAAAGTCAAGGATGAGAAGTTAGAATTTTAGTCCAACTGATCGGTGTAGGGGATGAACTTGCTAGCTTGGCATCAGCACACCAAAAGTTTAATAGTGAGTGCTTTTATCTATTCGGCCATGCGGATCTCCCTTGACAAAATAAATGTGGGCACAACATGATTTAACCATACAGCTGATTCTCTTACATTATGTTAGTTTGCATTCCCTTATAGTTGTAGGCCTTTCACTTTCTTTGCCTACTTTTTGTGTAGGAATCTACAACTCATACATTCAACTCTGCATGGTCTCTTTTTCATGTTGAGATATTTTTGGCCATTGTTGTTCTCATTTTAATTTCTTTGTCATAAACAAAGATGTTTGTACTCTGATCAAGTCATGACGGAAAGAGAGTTACTAAATGAGATCAAGGTTTGACAAATAAAATATTTGGAAGGAGATAGGAAAAATAATATTACAACATGCACTGAATGGAGGATTTGGGGCTGCTTCGTCATGGTTAGAAATATCAATTTCTTGCTATATATCACACAAGGAAAATCTCAACACAGTGCACAAACTTTGCATAACAGGATAGATCCAGAGTCTGTATTTGTGGTCATGGGCTAACGGAGCTATGGCTCGCCACAGGGGATGGACTCCCTGTGGTCAGATTTGTGTCCTAAACCTGCTACAGGCCTAGCAAGCCGGCAGGGGATCTTCATACTGCTCGTAGAAAAACTAAGAAGTATAAACTAACACCTCGACACCGCAAGGTACAAGAGGAACATGATGAGATGAGATGCATGCTTTATATATTTTAGGGGTAGATTTTCTCATTTGTAACTATTTTTTAAGGACAGATAACTATCGGATATTTGCTTTTTTTATTGTCCAACTGCTGAGGGTGTTTTATACATGTGCAATATTGTTCACAGCTCCTGGTATTTCACCCTTATCCATGAAGGCTAGATGTCTGATCCACTGCTGATCACGCAGAGTATGTTTTCAGATTTCTTATTTTGTAAACATTCACTGTTTCACACTATGGTATGCCCAATCTACTTCACTAAGAGATATTTCACACTGTAGTTTGCCCAATCTACTTCACTAAGAGATATTTCACACTGTAGTTTGCCCAATCTCTCCAGTAAGAGATGCTTTACACTATAGTATGCCCAATCTGCTCCCCCAGTAAGAGATGTTTCACATTATAGTATGTCCAATCTGCTCCAGTAAGAGATGTTTCACATTATAGTATGTCCAATCTGCTCCACTAAGAGATGTTTCATACTTTAGTTTACCCTGTCTGCTCCAGTAAGAGATGTTTTACACTATAGTATGCCAAATCTGCCCCAGTAAGAGATGTTTCACACTATAGTATGCCAAATCTGCTCCAGGAAGAGATGTTTCACTATAGTTTACCCTGTCTGCTCCAGGAAGAGATGTTTCACACTATAGTTTACCCTGTCTGCTCCAGGAAGAGATGTTTCACACTATAGTTTACCCTGTCTGCTCCAGGAAGAGATGTTTCACACTATAGTTTACCCTGTCTGCTCCAGGAAGAGATGTTTCACACTATAGTTTACCCTGTCTGCTCCAGGAAGAGATGTTTCACACTATAGTTTACCCTGTCTGCTCCAGTAAGAGATGTTTTACACTATAGTATGCCAAATCTGCCCCAGTAAGAGATGTTTCACAATATAGTATGCCCAGTCAGCTCCAGTAAGAGATGTTTAGGGGGCTGCGTGGTCTCAAGGTATGGTGTCCGCCTCGAGTGCTGGAGGTCCCTGTGAGGACCGGGATTTTTTTTCACGTGGACTTCTAGTAATAAAATTTCCCCTGGTCTCTGGGTAGTGAGGTCGGACGCCTGTGTGAAAAAATCCCTTGGCAGTTGGAAATCGAAAAGAGTAGCCTAAAGGCGCTGCCTGGGCAAAATTTCGAGTTAAAAATCTACTCAAAGTATTTCAGGATCCTCGCCGGTGCTACGGAGTTTGTGCACTGAGCTGAGTTTCTCCAGACTCAGGTGTGAGTTAGGAGGAGAACGGAGCACTTATGGGTCACACCCGTGTGCCGTGATGTTGATCCATCGACTAAACTAAACTAGCTCCAGTAAGAGATGTTTCACACTGTAATATGCCAAATCTGTTCCAGTAAGAGATGTTTCACACTATAGTATGCCAAATCTGCTCCAGTAAGAGATGTTTCACACTGTAATATGCCAAATATCCCCAGTTAGAGATGTTTCACACTATAGTATGCCCAGCCTGTTAGCAGTAAGAGATGTTTCACACTGTAGTTTGCCCAATCTGCTCCAGTAAGGGCATCATTGTGTATTCTAAGCCACTCCACCCTGTATTACATCCATTCTTCTGTACAGTCTGTAATGTATGGAGCAGTTTATTTGTGTGCAGTGATTCTTTAGGTTTAGAACCAGTAAATAAAATAACAAGTGTTTAATTAACAATTTTCAGTCCAGGTATTTTTTTTTTTTTACAATTCTCTTTGCTGTGCGGTGTTGGTCATCATGGCTGCCCACAGCCTTCTGTCTTGTATCAAACTGCATGGTGTCTTCTCTCTACGTCTCTCCCTGGCTCTCCTGCCTTCATCATGATACATCTCCTCCCCGTTGTCACACACTCTGTCTGTTTCCTTCTCGTGATGTGCTCATAGACTGTGTACTCTCTCCTTCAGTCCAGGATGAATGAAAACAAAGCATGTTTACAGTCATCACTGGTGGGTGCTGATTGCCGTGATAACTAATTAACCGACAGTAATATCAATCTCATGGTGTACAGTTGCTAGTCCTCCAGCCTGGTGGCCCTGGGTTCAGATCCCCTTAAGACGGGAATCTGTCCTATGACGTGTCTCTGGGGTCAGCTCAGCCTCATACTAATAGGTACCAGAAAATCTTTTGGGAAGCTAAAGACAGCGGCCATGATACAAATCTCACCGCCAATCTGGTGCTGTTCTAAAAGATATGAACCTAACACCATTTGCCCACTCTGGCACATGACATGGAAACAGGATATTTAACTGAACGTCTCACGTGGCCACAATTGCCATGGCTGATGTCAAGTGTCTAATGCTGTTGTCATATGTTCGATGTAGGACACATCCTCCAGTCCACGTCTAAGGAACTATTACTATGATATGGCTTGAATGTTGCTGTCCCTGTTATCTATAAAGTGACACGGCAAAGTCAGCCATGTGGTCAGGCTATTTTGTGAAATGTTTGGAAGACATATTTTAGGGGGGAGATACACACAGGTCTCGCTCTCTCATCTCTCTCTCTCTCTCTCTCTCTCTCTCTCTCTCTCTCTCTCTCTCTCTCTCTCTCTCTCTCTCTCTCTCTCTCTCTCTCTCTCTCTCTCGTAGCAGCTACAGTTAGCCTTGTAATTAGATGATAATCTGATACATGCACACTAACACAACAGTACGTACAATCTCTCACACACACGCATACTTTGTTGGTGCGGTGTTAAATAGCCTGACAGCAGTAAGTATTAATGTTCAGAGGCACCGCTGTAGTGAGCGTGTATTGCTGAATCACATCAACCAGCGTGATAGTTCTACCGCACTCGGGACTGCTGCAGTGCTGACAGCGACGATCACGCGGGACCTCTTGTTGGTGTGCTTCAGCAATATCCTTCTCTTATAAACTTCTTCAGTGTTCGGTGGTTCCCAAACTCAGGGGCTCAAGGCCACATTTTCATAGATCGGTTGGCTTCTTCTTCCTCTTCTTCTTTCGTTCGCTTGAAATATGTCTATATCTGCAATGTTGTCTCTTGTATGAATTTAACTGTCTTTTTCAGTTCACACAGTGGTCCATAGAGTTTATCTTCCACTGTCGTCTCTCTAGGCCAGAAGGTTTGCCTAGATCTGTTATATTTTGGGCAGTCTTGGAGTATGTGCTCTGCTGTCTGCGACGCCAATCCACATGTGCACATGGCTGTTTCACCAATCTTGAATTTTGTATACATGTGGTTGCATAATCTATTGTGTCCTGTTCTGAGGCGCAGAATAATGACTTGTTCTGGTCTGTCCATTACGTGGTAGTCATCTTGAGCAGGTTTTGGTGGCTTTCTGACTGATTTGATCATTCTTTTCTTTTGGTGGTATGTAACGGGCACATCAGGCTGTTCTTCTTTGGCTTCGTCCTTAGCCAATTGATCAGCTCTGTCGTTTCCGGGTACTCCACAGTGGGATGGTATCCACTGTATGGTGACCTTATGCTGACTGCTAAGTTCAGAAAGTAGTGTCCCTTAGTACTGGGTCGGTTGGCTCACGCCATTATATTATGGTTTGTAATAGGAAACCCTTGAAGTCTGCTGATTCCTATGCATATCTGACATACATCACGTGTGACAATATAAATAAGATAACCCTTATGTGTATTGGTGGTCGTGTCCAACACCGTAAGTGTAGCACTATGTAAGATACTGCCGTTAGGGTCTGAAGTGTTAAGCCTTCACATATTTCTGGTCAAGGCATGACGAGGCTAGACAGCCAGTTCTCATTGCCATCGCCCCTTCCCAGATAATTCTGAAAACGGTCCGGTATTGGGGGAAAAGAGATTCCTGCTGCTGCTGCTAGGGGATCGACAGCTATAGTCTGTCCAGAAATGAATGCCTTCATTCACGATCAATTATTTTGAAAACTGTCTGTTGCATCGTTATGAAATTTTTCCTGCCGTCTTATATTTACCCCCACCCAAGGAATATGTCTTTGATAGGTCCAAAAGCAACTTAAATCATGGAAAGCGGCGACATTTCTTTGATGTTTTGGTGAAAAACTAGTGATTTCTCGCTAACAAACTTGTTTTACAGTAATTTCCCGCCAGTTCGGATGACGACACAAGGCTCTACGCGAGGCACTTGTCATAAGGCCAATCCCATGTCCCACGAGAAAATTAACTATTCAGCGCTAATGTTTCCGTGTGAAGATGTAATACATTTAATAACATGCACTTCATCTCTGTCCCGTAAATTATATACCGCATATAAACAAACTTTGAAATCTGCTGTACAATCTCCAGAACAAAAATTTTTTTGTTGGGTGGACATAATGATAAGGTTATATGCTAAATCTCATCATTTTCCCTCAGTTGGTTACTGAGATATGGAATTTTATATTGGGGCAGACAAAAGTAAACAGACTATACCACTGTCTTGGTAAACACTCGATCTAACTACGATGTTTCCGCGGCATATTTGTGATGTAAACGTTCTATTTACATTCTGTGAAACTTCTTGTCTTACTTGCGCCGCACCAGTGTATTAGAACCAGCGGTAATGGTTCTGTCTTGGTTGTTTTAAAACTCCATCCTGGGCGGAGAGTAGCAAAACCTTTCCCACGAGTCTGTTATCCCTATTGCAGAAAATTGATGTAGATTGCCGCGATTAAAAATGATTTAGAGTTATTGGATTACCCAGGCCATTACCACGGCGAAGCTGCTGTACCGCCTGTGGTTCCGCACCAAAATTAACCTACAGGTCACGAGGGCAAACTGTTTTGCACAGCACGCAGATGTGAAATGATGCCAAGGTTGGCTTGAAATGCAGGACAGTTGACATTTATGCGGCTGTGCCATTTGTAGTACCAGGGGTGAGCGTGTCTAAATTAGGTGTCTTTGGCATCAGGCTCAACGTCATGCAATGCTGGGAAATAGCACAGAACTGGGACATGACTCGTTAAATGCTTTATGTCCTGAACAAGGTGGAGCTGGGCAGATAATTGACCACTTGCGTTTTATCAAAACCTATAACCCCTTAACTAATTCAGTACGCACAATCGGCACCGTCAGGTTTACCCCCATGTTGTGTTGGTGCAGGAACACATTCATCTTTATTATGTTGCTGTATAATACATACAAGGCGATGGTGTCTGATGTTTGAGAAGTGGCCCGACCCTGTCCGCTAAAATGTAATGATGTTGTGAGGGGTGATAGGTATGAGAAAGATACGTCTGTAGTTCTGCTACGGCCACTTGGAGGAGACAGCTTCGGCACTACTATTAGATTGAGGCTGGCGAAAAACTGGGCAAAACATATTCGGGATAGCCACCAAGTCGGAATAAGTGCAACATTTCATGGGGTTTTATGACGGAAGTCCTTATTGTCCAGACAAAGGGTTTTATGACGGAAGTCCTTATTGTCCTGACAAAGGGTTTTATGACGGAAGTCCTTATTGTCCAGACAAACACAAATGAACGATGTAAATTGTTTAGTGCAGTTAAACGCATAATCCTGATTTTTTCGGTCATTTCTAAAGAGAATTAAACTTGAAAACTTGTCGACAACTGGCAAGCTTGATGGAAAAAGAGCCAGGGGGCGACAGAAAGTTGAATGCCTGTATGGCTTGGCCATATGGCCATAACTGGGGCAAGAATAAATACCCAGTCCAGAACTCTGGTGATCGTTTGAGAGGACGAGGCATGACCGCTCATGCTTGTCGGCATGGCGCATGATGATGTTGTAGACGGCCCTAGAGTTTACGCTAAGTTAATCAGTAGTTTTCTTGTTTATTGTAGTTGTCATCATCAAGTGCCTTGCCTACTGGTGTGAGCGATCATGCTTCTCTGCATCTTGCGGTCTCCAACGGCATGTATCAGTTCATGTGTTGACTCCCTTGCGTGCCTTGGCTCAATACTGTCAATAATTTTCTCTCGCTGTCTTCCTTTATCTCTTTTTTTTTTCCACAGAACTTCCTATTTGTCACATGTTCCAGTTTGTGTGTTCCGTTGCAGCTTTGTGGCTGATGAAGACTTTCTAGTGGCAACGTCAATTCTGTCACTTTCCGTTGTTGATTTCTGGTCGCAGTTGTATTGTATAGCGTTACCTCTGTACAGGACGGCCTCTTTCATTTGTAGAGCGCCCGCGATGACGTAGCCGGCCGTTACCAGCAATCCCGATATGTCATGTAATCAGGGCCCTAATGTTCGTATGGTGGCCTTGACCTGACAGAACCTGGCAGTGTGTCTATGTATGCCACGTGCACAGGACGACAGGGGATTAGTTTCCACTCCATCCCTGGGGGAGGGGGCGACAAAGAATGACAGCAGGATGAGTTTTCTTTTGACACGGAAAAAAGTGGGGAGGGGAAGGGCTATTTCAGATAAGGATGTGAAAAGGGACCATAAGAAAACCCCATCTCCAGGGATAGAAGATCTGTGTTGTGATATGGTTTTGAAGGACAAAGAACATTTAAAACTATACGGCAAAACAGACGTGACCATGTAGAGTTCCGCGTGCCTGGGATGGGGGGGGGGGGAAGGGGGGGGGGCTGTGCTGGTAGTTCATCGCGCAGTCACCGTTAAAGTATACGTCATCCCTCTCTCCTCCAGGCCCTCCCTCACACTTTCTTCTCCCTTTCACCCCGGCACAAAGATATTTCTTCACTGAACGGGTTGTCAAGGGATGGTGGCGGTGTGATACGATGATGTCATAGTCATGGTATGGGAGCTGAGTCATGCCCCAGTGCAGGCAGTGGCAGCAAGCATGAAGAACAGGAGAACCGGCAGACAAGAAAACAACAACGCATGCGACCACTATTCTTACGAAGGGGAGAATATTAAGCGGGGTGGGCTCAGTCCGTAGCCCCATATCTCCCCTTCCCTTGTTTTCTGTCTCCTAACCTCTTTCCCCCGCCACCTTCCTTTCCCAACATTTTTAAAGGGGCGGAAGGAAACAAAAGTTGTTGGGCGGTTGTCTTCCGTACGTATCGATTGAGGGAGGAGAGGGGTTAACCCACGTGTTCAGACAATTTACTTGATTGTTTTAAACCGGTCGCACTGCGTTTGATTGTTTGCAGCTGGTCGCGGGGCGTTCAGATGTATGTACGTGTGGTGACACTTGCGGCCCTACATAGCGAACGATGTGAGCACGGAGACATCGTGCATACTTTCGTATGTATCGCTTGCCATAACCACGCTGTTTAGTCCCAGGAATATCTTCGAATACACAAAAAATAGCTGTCCAGCCCGTTCGACCTGCTTCCTGTGCTTTGGTTATTATTGTGGTGGTTCAGAGTGCGGTATTCGCCGCCGTGGTTTTCCTCTGATACATGCCTGGTAGGGCTCCTCTACGCCGAAGTCTTTCATTCCCTCCTTCGCCACGATATATGTAATGCTCCTAGCACCTCTTCATATCACTGCTGTGACTTTATTAGACATATTTTTAATATTAATATTTTGTTGTTATTATTTGTCCTAATTTTTTTTTTTTTTAAAAAGGTTGCTCGAATGACTGGGGTCTTTTTATTTTGTAGCATCTAATTCTGCTTTGCGACTGTTTATAATAAACATATGCTTGGCAATTTAATTGCATTCTGACTGTTTATAAATGTTCTTGGCAAAATAGTATTGTGTTTGCTACCTCCAACTCTGCCTTGCAACTGTTTATAAACATATTCCTGGTTAACTAATGTAGCGATTTGTATCACCACATACACAAATTTACATTTTGTAACTCAATTATCGGGGAGGTTATTTTTTTCTTTTCTTGCCAGTTGTGTAGAAAATTACACTATGCTCTTTATGGTTTACAAATGTCGATGTTTCTGTATTGCCTGCAGCGTGTGTATAGTTTACTTTATGGTTTACAAATGTCGATGTTTCTGTATTGCCTGAAGCGTGTATATAGTTTACTTTATGGTTTACAAATGTCGATGTTTCTGTATTGCCTGAAGCGTGTGTATAGTTTACTTTATGTTTTACAAATGTCGATGTTTCTGTAATGCCTGCAGCGTTTGTATAGTTTACTTTATGGTTTACAAATGTCGATGTTTCTGTAATGCCTGCAGCGTGTGTATAGTTTACTTTATGGTTTACAAATGTCGATGTTTCTGTATTGCCTGCAGCGTGTGTATAGTTTACTTTATGGTTTACAAATGTCGATGTTTCTGTAATGCCTGCAGCGTTTGTATAGTTTACTTTATGGTTTACAAATGTCGATGTTTCTGTAATGCCCGCAGCGTTTGTATAGTTTACTTTATGGTTTACAAATGTCGATGTTTCTGTAATGCCTGCAGCGTTTTTATAGTTCTACTTTATGGTTTACAAATGTCGATGTTTCTGTATTGCCTGCAGCGTGTGTATATTTTACTCCTTTATCTTTGGTTGTTAATGTTGTGAACGTTGTCCACAGCTGAATTTAGACCCTGCCTTTTCAAGTGTAAAGCATAGGTCTTGTCCTAAATTCCTACCCTATGAATTGATTGTCACTCCAAAAAAAACATTAGGAAGAGAAGCTCATATCTTGAACCCAGCAGACAGTAGAACAGATTTTATTGATTTTGCCAGTTATTTAGTGAGGCTTTGAATGAACTGAAAGCTGTAGACATATTCATGCTTCAAGATGTTGGCATCATGCGCAGGTGGCAGTTTTACATCTAATGTCTAATCTAATTTGTCAGTGTTCTCATTGCACAATGTGTTATCCTGAACGGATGTGTTTCCCTTCGTATTTTCTGAATGACAATACAACTTGTTGATTTGCTTTTCTTGTTATTTTATAAACTTGTGAGTTCTGCAATGGCTTACGTTTCTTTTTTTCTTTGTTAAAAATAATCATCTCTGTTAGGCACTGACATATGTGCTCTTGCATCTCACAGTGCTGAAGGTCGCAGCCTTTGTTTTCTGAGTATGTTACCTTGACGGGTTGTACATGTAGTCAGTCACATAGCACAATCTGCCCTGGTTGTGTGAAGTGTTAGACCTCCACGGGTTGTACATGTAGTCTGTCACATAGCACAATCTGCCCTTGTTGTGTGAAGTGTTAGATCTTCACATTTTCTTGGTCAGTAGGCACGTCCCCAAGGAAGCCTCAGCTGTGACCTACAAAATGAGGGAAAGGTTGGCCACCTATTTCTCCCAGCCCTACAACATGTGATGGTGCTATCACATCACATACCCATATAGCAGGAAACTACTTTGAAACGTGTGTGTGTGGAGGGGGGGGGGGGGTCCTTGATTCCCGAAGATTATACCAATTGTCCGGTCCCCATGTTGATAAAACTGGGTTTGGTCCGGAGCCGACTGGTCAAAGACAAATAATCCTGCTTCTGCTTGGGATTGAACTTGGACCACATTCTTGGCGGGCAAGCAAATGTACCACTTTACCACTGCAGCTGATATATAGATTGTTCTGGGAAATAAACACTTACATGCATTCACAGACACACGCGCGCGCGCGCAAACACACGCACGCGATGTTGTGAGTTGCTCCAGGAGATGCCTGCCACCTACTTACTTGCTCGCATAGTCTCAGGTGTCAGCTGAGAAAGTTACATTACTTGTCCTGTTTGTTTGTTGTCCTCATCTTGCTCTCTCTTTTCTCTCTCTCTCCCCACATCCCCCCCCCCACACACACACACACACTCTCTCTCTGTCTCTCTGTCTCTCTCTCTCTCTCTCTCTCTCTCTCTCTCTCTCTCTCTCTCTCTCTCTCTCTCTCTCCCCTTCCATGTCCTAGTATTACTGTGTAATAAAACCCCTTTAAGATATTATTTTGTCATCTGTGGTATGGAAGGAAAGCCTGGGTAAGACTATTATTGTCTGTGCCATATTCACTATTATGTACCACTGAAATGCCTACACCACTTCTGTTTCATGGCTGCCAATAGAGCAAAGAGCCCAACCGTTTCTGTCAGTTTTGAGGACTCAAGTTGAGTCATTGAAGCAAAGTAGTTACAATAGCTCAGTATGTATTTTTGTATCGTTAACAAGAAAGAGCTGATTTGATTATATTTATCTAAGGTTTTTTCTTTCTTTCTTCAAATTTAGCTTCCACCAGAGGAAGAGGAGAGGCGGAGGGTTCGCAGAGAGCGAAACAAAGTTGCAGCAGCGAAATGTCGCCAGAGGAGAGTGGATCATACTAATGAATTAGTGGAGGTAAGAAGCCAATACACTTGCTCTCACATTGCCCATCAGATGCAGTTAAATTCTTCTTCTTCTTCTGCGTTCATCCTGAGTTTTTTTTTTTTCGGACGTGATTGCGTTGTGCCTGTTTACAGCAGAGCTACGTTCTTGCGCCGTTAGGCCGACACATCTGACTTCTGCGGGCATTTGTTGACCAGGTTAACCTTCCCGGGGGTTTCTTAGGATGTTTGACTCTCACTGTTGTCGTGTTATCCCCCATCCCAGCGGGCCCATATAGAACAGCCAAATACATCCTGGTCAGCCCTCAAGGGAAGGCAGGGGCAGACCATGGGCATTCCCCGCCATCCAAGGAGGCTTCCATACTTGCAGAGCCGACACACAGCGCTCTGGTACAGGCTCACCCAAGGAATCGTCACGTCCTGCACACAGCTGCTTAGCCTCACTCCCGTATATTGGGCCTTCCGCTCACCATAGGCTGTTCTCCTGGAAACCAGAAGAATGCAGTCTGCAGATGACATCCACACAGTGAGCTTTCGATTCGGACTTTCCGTGTAATGGATTTGCTATTCAAGCAATATTCCATTTCGAGCCACAAGGACACTTTTTCCACCTTTTATTAATTCTACTTAAGCTAAGGGCATTCATTAAGACCCTTCTGTAGTTTGTCAGTAGCTATTCTCTACAGCATAAAGGCTTAATAGACAGATCCAGAACAGAGTTGATTGATTCATGTGCAAATATGCATATCTGCTGATATAATACAGGCCTTTAGTATTATGGATTTTTTTTTTGCGTGTTCCATCTTGTTTGCCGGCTTCCTGGCCTAGAGGTTAGCGAATTATCTCCGTAATCTCGTATACCCTCGAAAGTAATGTGACGACGGTGAGAATCAGCTGTGGTTCGAATCGCGTCGGTAACTTACGGGGTATGTGAGCCGGCCGCTCAGAAAGCATTGGCAAACTACTGGGCGTAATCTTGCCAAGAAATCAACAATCAGCTGAAAGATGCTGATGTTGACAGCGATGTCTTGTAAAGGATATGCAAGCAACAATTTCCATCTTGTTTAGTTGTTGTTGTTGTTTATTTTGGTTCGCTTGCTTTGAACTCAATCGCAGTCCATGCTGGACTGATATTTGCGTGTGGATTAGCTTTCCCTATTACCAATGTCCTTTGCCATAAGGCGAACTCACTCCGACTTCTGATGTACTTGTGATTACGTCCCCAAGTCAAGGACGATAGGTCAACATTTGAGTCCCACTGACCAGTGTAGGGGTTGAACCTGCTATCAGCACACCAGAAGTTTAAGAGCTAGAGCTCTTATCAATTCAGCCATGCTGACCTCCACCTTGTTTAGTAATTTCACTTGTGGTTGTTTACTTGTCTTTATTAGTCACATTTTCTGTCAGTGTTGGCCAACCTCCACATTTGAGGGCATATTTCTGTCATCTGGCTGCTTGTTAATGACTTCATATCATATATTTATTATATTGAACGCCCATTATTTGGTAACTGGTTGTGAATCTGTATGGTGTCTGTTTTTCATAATGCTTCATGTTTTTTAATATAAAATTGGCAATTCCTGTTTTGTTCTTTATTTCTGTTTCACATTAACCAGCTATGTTATTGTGTAACCAATGAGAGACTTTTAGCACATATGAGTTGAGTTGTCTTACATTTTCTTCTATTCATAAAGTTGGTTTTTGCTCTGCTGTGACATTTCTCAGTCTTTATTCTTAAGAAATTTAATATATGATGTACAGTGAATACCTTGGATGGTCAGAATAACTAACAACAGTTGTCTGGAAGAGGCTAATGATAGTAGAGCATTACACACAACTGTAAGAAAGAGACAGAAGTGTTCTTTGGTGATATAATGTCAAGAGAGACATTGGAGAACATCATGACCGCTGGAAAGATCAGGCATGATGCTTGATGGCCTAAGGGGTGGTGTGGAGAAATGTCATTACTGGAACTGATCCAGAACAGCAAGGACAGAAGAGATATGTGGAGAGACATGGATGCCTGCAAGGCACATGATGGTGATGATTGAAAACATGTTTACTAACTCTTGCATGTCCTGTTCACTTTCTGCCAACAATACTGTGTTATCTGCATATCTTTAGGTGTTAAACTGTTCTATCAGCCTCTTTAAAAAATCAATGAAAAATATGTGCATCTAGATATAAGAAGCACACATGCAACAACACACAAATTTCAAACACAAACTAACTAACTCTCTCTCTCTCTCTCTCTCTCTCTCTCTCTCTCTCTCTCTCTCTCTCTCTCTCTCTCTCTCTCTCTCTCTCTCTCTCTCTCTCTCTCTCTCTCTCTCTCTCTCTTCACTCACTCACTCACACACATACACACACAAATTCCCCTCATCCTCTAAATAATTATGTATTTGTGATGTCTTTATAGCTGTGCTGCTGTATCATAAGTCCCTAGATTATAAATTACCATTTTATTTACCCCAGGACGTCTCCTATGAACAGCAAGAGCATTGTATAATCAGTTTTTCACTTGATAATTTCCAGGAAACAGAGAAGCTGGAGGCTGAACAGAGCCGGCTGGAGTCAGAGATACAGAGTTTGCAGCAGGAGAGAGATCAGCTGGAGTTCATTTTGCAGGCTCATCAGCCACTTTGTAAAGTGGAACCATCTAGGCCTTCAGCAATCAAAGTCAAAGTGGAACCTGGATCTCATCCTTCAAACTGTGGTGGTTGCAGCCATGCTTCTCATGATACTCTATGTCCCATGCCAGAAAATTTGAGCATGTCAGCTTCTGCAGCATCCAGCAGTGTTGCAACTAGTGCTACATCATCGTCACAAGGTGCCTTAGAAGCATCCTCCATCAGTTCCCGTCCAAATTCTCTGCCCCTGATTAAACGAGACCGTGCACGCATGCTGTCCATGACCTCCGCCACAGGCGTCACTATCAACACTCCCACATCGGGGGTGACGATAACCCCCTCCTCATTGTTCTGTCCTGGCCTGGATAGCATGGTAGATGGATCAACAGGTCTGACCCCTCTGACCGGGATGTCCTGTTCAAGCCAGGTGCAGCGGAACTCAAGTGA
The DNA here is from genome assembly GCA_014155875.1 of Cepaea nemoralis. Lineage (NCBI taxonomy): Eukaryota > Metazoa > Mollusca > Gastropoda > Stylommatophora > Helicidae > Cepaea > Cepaea nemoralis. Next base: position 460,519 of record JACEFZ010022093.1, on the reverse strand, counting down.
TAGCGGATCCGAGGCTGTTGGATCTCCAACACTGATTTCCTTATGACATCAGGTTTATCAAGACAAAATCATTAGCAGATTAGAGTCTGAAATGAAAAAGTCAAGGGAACATTCTTAGTGAAGCCTTCGGCTTAATATATGAACAATATAACACTGGTGGACATATTACCTGAAAACTATGCACACGTAAAACTTCCGTTTCATTATTAACTCTCGGTCTAGATTGTGAATATTATACACAGTGAATATTATACACATATCACTATGTGTTCTTTCATAATACTGACGATAAACTTTGTTGTAATAACTACATCAGTTAAGATTCTGAATATTAGTTTTTTTAAGAAACATAAAAACCATAATTCTGAAGGGAGTCTGAATGTCATGAGTCTGTTTAGTTTAATTTTCAGGGGAAATTGGATAGATTCAATGCTGGTTGATAAGACATTTCACTATAATATCACACACAACAAAGCAAATAATTAATAGTTAAGCTTTGAATCTATTGTCGCATTTGAGATAAAATAGGATATTACAATTTACAAATAATAATCACTATAAAAGTATCAGCAATTTTATATTAAATATATAAACAGTGGCTATGACCTGCAAGGGATATTTTCATGTAACTTTGAAAAATGAAGGAAGTATTTTATGCTTTTGTATAATCATCAATAGCATTTATATTTTATCTTTGTCACTGGGTGTGTGAAGTCTCCTTACACTGTGGATGCTTTCGACGATAACTGCCTTTGATGGATAACTGCCTTTGATGTGAAATGCTCTTGTGCAATATTTTTTGTACTGTTCATATTATGTAAACTAAATTGAGTTGTCATCAGTACAATAGTTACTATCATTGGTGTCAGATAGTCGTGGATGTTTGTTTCACATGTGGTACATTATTGTGGTGGACTGATGCTGCATGTACAGTATTGGAGAGGCTCTATTCCCATGCCTTTATGGCATGTTGGGGACATGGTGCTTGGTCCATTTCTGTTTTGACCAAACAACACCTGGTGGATGATGTGTCAGTATCACATTGGTCACCTGACCTCTCAGAAACTGTTCCGGTATGAGTCTGGGTTGATCTTAGAACCATGTCATTAACAAAATTCCACATTGATGGGGATTTAAACCCAGACCATAGGGCTGGCAGGTGAGTGCAACAGCCTCTACACAACAGGATAGTGGCACCTGAAATCAGTGCTGGTGATACAAAAATCATATCTGTCTAGCCTGTGTGTCATGCCAGTCAGGACACTATGTTAGAATATTGTATAAATTCAATTCAGTTCAGCATTTACGGGCAAAAAAATTAAAATTCTGCCTCTTTTAACCTGCTTCTGCAATTGGGGTCCATTTTTTGGTGGAATTTGATATTCTTTCCTTTCTTTGTTCACTTTCGAATTAGTCCTTAACAGGACTGGTTATATTTTCTCCTCTATGCTCTTAGGGTTCAGTTGGGTCTTATGGGGTTCTATGAATCATACAGTTCTCCATAACTATGTTGCTCTCGTTTTGCTGTTTAAATTTAGATAGTTTCTTTTCACCTCTTTCTTTTAAACTGAAAACTAACATCAGCTTTGCACTGCCCGATAGTGTGTGACCTGCAGCTGGTATTGTCGTTATCTTCTATAAATGTCAGGATTGTAAGTACACAGAGAAGAAATGAGGTTGCATAGTTTGTCCTGATGTGGCAGAAGGCTGAAGAAACCTCTTTCCAGAAATGTCAGTCTGACATCACAATGTGAGTTACTTTCACCCAAGCATCATTTTGAATGGTGTCGCAATGTCATTAGCTGACTTGAGAATCTGTGCGCTTCATACTTTTGTACTGATTCTGTTTCCTTGTAATTACAGATGTTGTTGATAATTTGGATGTAGATATCTCTATCATTGTGAAAGATTCTATGTTTATTGTGCAACAGAATGCCCATTATTTCCATATTGTACAACTTTCTGTGTTTGTGCGTAATTTTTTTTCTTTCATTTTAGCAAGATGTAAAAAAACATTATAATATTAAGTTATTTCATATATCAATATTTGTTCTTATACATTTTATTTCTACTGCTGATATAATTTCTTTGTGATAAGTTTACGTTTTGAAACTTGTTGCTTTGAGTTGTATATTTGCCATGTATATGTGTATATTTTATATAATAAAGCCATTTTCTTCCTTTCGTTGTTGCTGTGTTTGTTGTGCTGAGTTCATATCCACATGCAGTCACCAGAGAATTGTTTACTTTCATACATGATTTGACAACACAAGTATTACTTAAGTCATTTGTGGTGGTCATTCATAAGGCAAATACAATAACCAAAAATTTTTGAGTTTAACTACATATCCTCTTTCATATCCCTGAGAAGCAACTTTTGTATTGATACCCAGTACTTGACAGTGCATATTGGTCATTGTATAATTATGTCAAATGTGCACATTGTATGTTTGTGTTGGTGTGAAGTACCTGAAAGTTAAACAAGATTGTATTGTTCCACCATCTTTACCTCGTATGCTATCTACTGTTAACTGTCATTCTGTTATTAGTGTAACTCTAGTTGCATCAAGAGAAGGTGGTACCACGACAGATATTGTTGGGGTGTCGTGTGTTAGACCTTCCTGTAATCAAGGTCACATATATGAGATGAGGTGGCCGGGACTGCTGCCTTGGCAGGCAAGCACCCTAACAGATATGCCACCACAGCTCCAGTTGCATCAGACCTTTAATGCCCGTCATGAGCTCGGAATATTCATATAAAATGTGATTGTTCTATTTTGTAACTTAAGGTTAGTCTGTCAGGTAAAGCCCACACAACAATGTGATCTCTGTCAGTTTCAGAATGTTTAACAGCAGATTCTCAAGTCAGGAAATAGCAGTTATGAAGAATGATGAGTGCTTGATTTCACTGTAGTAGTGTAAAGGCTAGACACTCACCTGGTGTTCATGGGTTCGAATCCCGATTGGAGATTGTAAAATGGACCTGGGCTTTCAGGTCGACCTAGCCTAACATGGGTACCCAGAAATGTCTTGGGAGGTCAAGGCAGCCAGCGTGACACTGGCCACGTCAACCAGCGAGGAGAGCCAGTTGGTCTATATAAATGTGTGTCTAGCTCCATGTGCTCTATTTCACCCTGAGGTGTGTAAGGGATCTGTTACTTACTTACTCTAAGGTGTGTAAGGGATCTTTTACTTCTTACGAAGGAGTGAATGACTTTCAAAGAGGGTATATGTATGAACACACCACTCATACAACATACAGACACCTGTCCACTGGGGATGCCAGATTTGTTTAGTATTCTCTGACCAAACGTAACCAATTCAGATAATGTATTAAGCAGTGGATGAGATTTGCACAAAAGATCCAGTAACACGTGCGGTGCTTGGGGCTAGAAGAGTTCAGACTCATTATGACTATACCAATAGGTAGAAGACAGAAAAGAACATGCTGTTGTGAAAATTGTATTTTTGCATAGACTACAATTACTGGTTAAGTCATGCTGAATAGCAAAATTGTAACCTGAAACATGTCCAATTATGTGACAGACCAGGTTCGACTGACCTATATAACAAATATATTGAGCATCCAGGTGACATTCTGGCTTTGCAAGGCAATGAAAATATGCATATTTATTTTCATTGTGATGTGCAATAAAGAATAAGAGAACTGGACTCATCATATAGCAAACTAACCTGTTCTGTAAATGAAGTGTGACACCTGACCCTATTCTCAGCGCTACCCAATGTATGGGGTAGAGATTTTGTGCTGCTCATGATCTGGCTGGTACTTTGAGATTTTTAAGTACCACCCAGTTCATGAATTGGGCAAGTTTTTACTAGGTCCATTACATGGGCAAGCAAATCAATCACATTCACAAAATTAGTCATTTCATGATGTGAACAGTTTCAAGAGCTGGGTGTAACATATTCACTAGAAAGCAGCATTTCTAGGCTAATTTTGTGGAGTTTATTTAGGGATGTGACCAGTGGTCAATTAATATTTACTGAACGCACCAGAAGCTTGATTACAGCACTGTCACATAGAAGCAAAAGTACCATGCTCAACACACTATATATATATTCTTTTTCATCTGTGAAAACCATTTCTGTTTATGAGCCATCATCGTGAACAGTAAGCCACTTCAAATGGTGCGTTGAGTAACTGACAGTTAATGATGTCAGTGAAATCCATGCCACATTCAGTTCAGAGTGGCAGTGATTACTTTCAAAGTGATGATGAGAATCTGCTTTCTCTCTAGACATCATTGTATCATAATCTTTTTCTCTATTTAAAAAAGTGATTTATGGTTTTTCTCTCTCTCTCTCTCTCTCTCTCTCTCTCTCTCTCTCTCTCTCTCTCTCTCTCTCTCTCTCTCTCTCTCTCTCTCTCTCTCTCTCTCTCTCTCTCTCTCTCTCTCTTCCCCCCCCCCCCTCTCTTTTTCTCTCTTCCCTGTAGACAATTGTTAAAGTCTTTTTTATAGAGATGGTTGGTAATCTCTTTTTTATAGAGACTATTGTTAATCTTTACCTCCATAGAGACCATTGTTAATCTCAACTCTAAGCTCTTTTATAGAGATCATTGTTAATCTCAACTCTAAACTCTTTTATAGAGATCATTGTTAATCTCAACTCTAAACTCTTTTATAGAGATCATTGTTAATCTCAACTCTAAACTCTTTTATAGAGATCATTGTTAATCTCTGCTCTAAATACGTTTATAGAGCCCATTGACAATCTCTACCCTTATAGAAACCATTGACAATCTCTACCCTTATAGAAACCATTGACAATCTCTACCCTTATAGAGCCCATTGTCAATCTCTACCCTTATAGAAACCATTGACAATCTCTACCCTTATAGAGCCCATTGACAATCTCTACCCTTATAGACACCATTGACAATCTCTACCCTTATAGAAACCATTGACAATCTCTACCCTTATAGAGCCCATTGACAATCTCTACCCTTATAGAGCCCATTGACAATCTCTACCCTTATAGAGACCATTGACAATCTCTACCCTTATAGAAACCATTGACAATCTCTACCCTTATAGAAACCATTGACAATCTCTATCCTTATAGAGCCCATTGACAATCTCTACCCTTATAGAAACCATTGACAATCTCTGCCCTTATAGAGCCCATTGACAATCTCTACCCTTATAGAGCCCATTGACAATCTCTACCCTTATAGAAACCATTGACAATCTCTACCCTTATAGAAACCATTGACAATCTCTACCCTTATAGAAACTATTGACAATCTCTACCCTTATAGAAACCATTGACAATCTCTACCCTTATATAGCCCATTGTCAATCTCTACCCTTTTAGAGACCATTGACAATCTCTACCCTTATAGAGACCATTGACAATCTCTACCCTTATAGAGCCCATTGACAATCTCTACCCTTATAGAAACCATTGACAATCTCTACCCTTATAGAAACCATTGACAATCTCTACCCCTATAGAGCCCATTGACAATCTCTACCCTTATAGAGCCCATTGACAATCTCTACCCTTATAGAGACCATTGACAATCTCTACCCTTATAGAAACCATTGACAATCTCTACCCTTATAGAGGCCATTGACAATCTCTACCCTTATAGAAACCATTGACAATCTCTGCCCTTATAGAGCCCATTGACAATCTCTACCCTTATAGAAACCATTGACAATCTCTACCCTTATAGAAACCATTGACAATCTCTACCCTTATAGAGCCCATTGACAATCTCTACCCTTATAGAAACCATTGACAATCTCTACCCTTATAGAAACCATTGACAATCTCTACCCTTATAGAGCCCATTGACAATCTCTACCCTTATAGAGCCCATTGACAATTCTCTACCCTTATAGAGACCATTGACAATCTCTACCCTTATAGAGAACCATTGACAATTCTCTACCCTTATAGAAGCCCATTGACAATCTCTACCCTTATAGAGCCCATTGACAATCTCTACCCTTATAGAGACCATTGACAATCTCTACCCTTATAGAAACCATTGACAATCTCTACCCTTATAGAGCCCATTGACAATCTCTACCCTTATAGAAACCATTGACAATCTCTACCCTTATAGAGACCATTATAAATTTCTTGCTTTATAGAAACCATTGTTAATAACTTCTTTTATAGAGATCCATGTCAGTCTCTTTTTTTTAAATAGAAAAACAAAAAAGTTAATCTCATCTGTTAGAAAACAATGTAATCTCGTCCTCTTTAATAAAAAAAAACGTAATTAACTCCTTCCTTTACAGATACTTTGTTAATCTTTTACTTTGTTAATCTTTTCCTCTGTTAAAATGAACCATGGTTAATTTCTTCCTCAATAGAGACCATTTTTAATCTCTATCATGGCAGTGAATGTCTTGCCTGTGTTTATTGAGTCTGTTAATTAAACTGTTCCGTCAGACAGTCTGTTAATTAAACTATTGAATCAAACAGATTATTAATTAAACTGTTCTGTCACATAGTCTGTTAATTAAACTTTTCAACCACTCTGTTTAACTGTTCAGCTGGTCAGTATGTTAATTATACTGCTCAATCTGTCAGTCTTTTAACTAAACTATTCAGTCTGTTAACTAAGCTATTAAACCAGCCAGGTTAATATGTTAATCAAGTTATTAAACAGATCAAGCCATTCTGTCAACTAAGTTATGAACCCTGTCAGTCTGCAAGGTCAGCTATTAAACTAGTCAGGTTAGGTTGTTGACTAAACTATTCAGCAAATCAACTTTTTAATCATTACTGTTGGGTTCCATCTCGTAAACACAGTTTTTAAAACATTTCATGTCCCTTGCAGGACTTTGTGATCAACCCCAAGTTTTTAAAACATTTCATGTCCCTTGCAGGACTTTGTGATCAACCCCAAGTTTTTAAAACATTTCATGTCCCTTGCAGGACTTTGTGATCAACCCCAAGTTTTTTTACACTCATTAAGACTTTACTTTCTCAGTACAATATCCATAACCTCTGGGTACACCCTGTGGCTTTGGTAATACAGTGGCCAGACTATTAAAGGTGGTGCCTCCAGTCAGAGAAAGAGTTAAATAACGATGCCCTAATGACTACCTACCTCAAATCATTCCTTTTATGAGTTCAGTTAGATGCTGTGTGTAAGTACATTCAAATCATGAATGTGTTATTTTCTTAGATACATTCTCAAGTTGTTGCAGTTACGAATCACATGCTCATTATTTATTCCTGCATCTGTACATTGACCCATTACTCTTCGCTTTCATGAGATACAAATTAACATGTCTTGCTCCAGAGCAGAAGATGGCTGCCACAAATTTATATATTGTGAGTTTTCTTGCTTATTGTACTGAAGAGTTCTGATGTATATGTGCACATTTCTGTGTCCAGCAACAACAAAACTGTTCAGTAAACAAAATAATCCTGCGCACATATGTTGAAATGATTGTTGAAGGACAAAAGAAGACAAGGATATCAGAAACATCAGAGCTAGATGTACACATGTGACAAGCCACCATGAAACCAACCAGAAGAGTGCTAAAGTATCGGCAAATAACCAATGCATGGTGAATTTTCAGCCACCGTTCCACTATATTGCATTTGCAAATATATTTCTTCACCATTGTTATAAATAGTAACATAATAAAACTGATGCTTTGGTCTACTTGTTACATTCAGTGTCTCTGAGTGGTCATGCGCCTCCATGGCTGCTTCATGGTGACCGGTCACATGTAGGCTGCCAAGTAGTGTGAACAGACGTGCGGCTGAGCTCGTCAGACTCCATCAAGGGACTATGCAATACCATTCCATAATTGCCAGAGAATACTGACTACTTTTTGATGGCCTATTATTGCCACAGTGCCTACCCCTGGGGTTTGTTCCTTGTTGCATTGAAAATGCGTAATGAGTGTATTACAACTTATACCTTGATTTATTAGCCATGATGATGTTGTCATTGTAGTCATCGTAGCGCTGCTCCTGGCCAATACAATTGTTGTGTACCGCACATTTGTACACAAGATCAATAAACCAAAGTATTTATTTCATGTATCAATCACGTTTCTTCCTAATGATGTAAATTAAAGTAATTTAACACAAGGAAACTGGTATGCATTCAGTATCGGCTTCATTTGTTACAGTTAGAGGAAGTTGTATCAGAAACTAGGCTGTTTTCCCAGAATTAGGAGTTGCATCATAAAACTCATGTGTTTTCCCAGAATTAGGAGTTGCATCATAAAACTCATGTGTTTTCCCAGAATTAGGAGTTGCATCATAAAACTCATGTGTTTTCCCAGAATTAGGAGCTGCGTCATAAAACGTGTGTTTTGCAAGAAATAGGAGGAATTTCATCACAAGACTATGTACTTTGGCCAGAATTATGAGAGGGTTCATCTGTTGACCGTGTAGTTTTTTTAATAACTGAAAGCAAAATGGTAGGAAGCTGCAGTAGCATAGTGGCTGGCAGGCTTGCCTATTGACCCAGTGCTGGTGGGTTCAAATATCCCTCAAAGCTGGGATTTTAAAAAACATTAATATGGGCTGCCAGGTTGATCCAGCCTAAAATAGATACCAGGAAATGTTCTAGAAACAAAGGTGGCCGGGTGATACTGACCACATCAGTCATCAAGTGCTGACTGGTCTAGACAGATATGAGGCTAGCACCTTATACCCATTAGGCCTCAAGATGTGGACAAGGGTTCTTTACTCTATAGTAGCTGCAGTGATAGAAATGTCATTCTGTGTCAGTTGAGCATTTAGGGAGTGGTTCATGCCAGAAACGTGTGCCATTTACAGTTGCATAATTGTAATTTGATTGATGAGGACTTCTTGTAGAAAAACTAAGAAGTACTCGTATAATCAGATACATGAAGCCCATAAATGGGCACTCTCCCACTGTTCATACTTCACCTCCACATCGCAAGGTACAAGAGGAACAAGATGAGATGAGGACCATGCAAGTCGTGTGTGCTGTGTGTTTGTTTCCACCCGTATTTCACATGAGTGTGCTCAACACACAACTCCCAGAACACAGATCTGAAGTTTCTGTCATGACTGATTACTGCAGAACCTGAAAACACCAATGGAATCTGAGTTAATCACTCCACAGTTTGGTAATTATGGGTAAAAAACAATTATTAATGACTTTGCAGGATTATAAACAATATTATTGTCTTGGTTGGGATTATAAATGGGGTATGAAATTTTAGGCTTTCACAAATTCTAGGCAACAGTTTGTGTTAGTGTGGATGTTGGTGATCTTCATGTCTGGCTGTGCCATCCATGCCGTTAATGCTTCCTTTTTGTGGCTGAATGCATAGTTTTCCAATGATTTCTTCATTCGCTGTCAGATCAGTATTCTGTTTAATGTTAAATGGCCCTGCATTAGTCTTAATTTTTTAAAACAGATATGCCTCAATTCCAGTAATTGTCAAAATAGGGTCACTGCTGCATTTTTTTTTTTTTTCGTAATGAGGTAGACGAAGTCCTTGATGAAAAAAGTTGAACATTTTGCATCATAAAGCTGCAACATGGTGTGTTTGAAGTGACATTTTCTTCTGTCTGTTCTCCTGTAATTTTGTTTTACCCTTATGCTCTTTGGGGAGTCCCTGCTCTTCGTGGTTCCTTATGGACTTTTATTTGTATTCTTGGGTTTCTTTGGACCTTCATCCTGGAGTGTATGTCCTGTTGCTTCACAACTTTCCTTTATTCATTGAACTCTTTTCTGTACGACTGTATCCTCTACTTTAGTTGACTCGTATCTGGTGGTGGCATCTGTTCAATTTTACATTTAAGAAAACAATTGTGAACAGATGTATTTCTCGTATATGGTGTGTACTGTTAGACATTCTACAGGCATGACTGGAAGACACCATTCCATTTAAAGTGTTTTTCAATAAAACCTGGATTTATTTATGGCCAGACACTTATTTTCTTATTTTCGCTCAGCTTAATACTAAAAAACATCAAGATTCTAACATCATCATTTGTGCGGACATAAACTCCTATGGTGTCTGTCTCTCGAATATCTGTTCTTATGTGTCCAGTCTCATTTAAACCTGGCAGTTTGGTGCTTGCCAGTTATCACAGCTATGTTCTTAGATCCACTGGATGCAACCAGCAGTTTACCAACATAGATGGATTATTTGCACACTCAATGTCCTCGTATCAAATCTCTTATCATGGTGTCAGTGGCCAGGAGCGGATTGTTAATGAGACCAGTTACCTGTAGCTTCATATCTTCATAGATGCTCTTTTGTTAACTTATTCAGTGCTGACAAGTGCATCACGCCTTAATGAGAAATGAGAACTCTACAAATGAGAGACTTTCTTAGCTTCTTCTGTTACAGAAAGTTGTACGTTAATATATTCTTCTGGGCATGGGGTTGCAGTCTGTTGACTGAAATATCTAAGACCTAATATATTCTTCTGGTTGCAGTCTGTTGACTGAAATATCTAAGACCTAATATATTCTTCTGGGCATGGGGGTTGCAGTCTGTTGACTGAAATATCTAAGACCTAATATATTCTTCTGGTATGGGGTTTGCAGTCTGTTGACTGAAATATCTAAGACCTAATATATTCTTCTGGGCATGGGGTTGCAGTCTGTTGACTGAAATATCTAAGACCTAATATATTCTTCTGGGCATGGGGTTGCAGTCTGTTGACTGAAATATCTAAGACCTAATATATTCTTCTGGGCATGGGGTTGCAGTCTGTTGACTGAAATATCTAAGACCTAATATATTCTTCTGGCATGGGGTTGCAGTCTGTTGACTGAAATATCTAAGACCTAATATATTCTTCTGGGCATGGGGTTGCAGTCTGTTGACTGAAATATCTATGACCTAATATATTCTTCTGGGCATGGGGTTGCAGTCTGTTGACTGAAATATCTATGACCTAATATATTCTTCTGAGCATGGGGTTGCAGTCTGTTGACTGAAATGCCTAAGACCTGTAGAGAAACATAACCAACCTAACCTAGGCCAAATCCCAGCCAGTCCATATGTTCTTTGCTGAGTCATGGTCTGGTTGAGTTAAGTTAAGAACTGGCATTACTGCACTCAGAACATTCCCACAAGTATTCCTTCCCCTCGTTCAACAGCCAGTGAAGAATCTTACTGATTATCATTCCAGCTGCCATCTGATTGAAAGTTCTTCTGGTCTTCCCTCTCAGTTTTGAGATTCGTCCAGAACCCCTGCCGATCCCCCGCCATATCATTCTCTCCACATACGGGTTCTCAGTCTGTTCCCCCACTTGGTCCTACAGGCACCCAACCACCTCTCTCCATAGGTAATCTACCACCGAGTGGTGCATTCTCTGCCAACCTATTAGCCTGTTCATTTTTCCACACTCTCGCATGAACAATGTAGAAAATCCATACAATTCTCACAATGCTCTGATTATATCCTAATCATCTCTCCACGAATGTGAAGTTCCTGTAGCAGACCTGAGCACTTGAGAGAGCTGTACATCTGAATCCCGCTAAAGATGATACTTTAGCACCGGGTCAGGAGACGTCTCTTATTCAAAGCTTAGATGACCTAAATGGGCGTGCATTGAACTTCAAAATAAGACAGTCTTCCTGAGCATTCACAAGGAGTCTAACATTAACACACAACTATCCCAGCAATCTCTTTAACCCCTTCAGTCCCATAGGGGTATTATTTCCACTTGTCCAGACCCAACTTTAAGTAACAATTTGCTTGGGATGGAAAAAGCTAAAAAATAACCTGGGGTAGAATGGGTCATTGTGTTGACATATTTCAAACATATTGTGTTCCATGTAGCGTGTTTTGATGAGTGTAGCAATTTGCTAATATCAAGCGCTGGGCACTGACAAAAGTGATCCATGATTGTGTACACACTCCAAAGTGTGTTGTGGATGGATTCTCATCAGGTGTGTTGTAAGTGATAGAAAATGGTGTCCTGATCTTTCCTTGTGACATGATCACTGGGGTCAAGGCTAGAGGTATCTGTAGACAGCATTATCTCTCTCTTTTTTAACAGTTTTCTTGTTTTCTTCTTCAATTATTTGATTTTTGTAAAAAGTTTGTTATAACTAATAGAAACAGCACAGATATTCATTTGTGAATCACACCGATGTTCATTTGTGAATCTTACAGATGTTAGTTTGTGAATCATACAGATGTTAACTTGTGAATCACATGGCTGTTAATTTGCGCATCACACAGGTGTTAACTTGTGCATCATGTGAATGTTAACTTGTGCATCATATGAATATTAACATGTGCATCACATGGATTTTAACTTGTGAGTCACACAGATGTTAATTATGAATCACTCTGACTAGTTTTTCACACTTATAGAAGATGATTGCTCTATGTCTGGTATGGGATTGTTGTCGCCCTTTGAGTTTTCATATAATGCTACGGGTTAAGGGTCAACAACAATGTGGTACTAGTTACTGACCTCATCACAGCATTAATTCTGGGAGATGTTTTACCCAAATATTGCCTTCTCAACCACTGAGATTGGTACCCGATGGGCACACTGTCATTGTTGTTCTTGCTTAAGGCTTGCCTGCCATGGGCTACTTCAGTTCAGAGAGATGCAACGTGTCTTGTTTAGCTCTCTCAATAGATGTGATATGTCTTGCATAGCTGACTCAGAGATGTATCTTGTTTAGCTAACTCAGATATGTATCTTGTTTAACTAACTCAGAGATGTGTTTTGTTTAGCTGATTCAGAGATGTGTTTTGTTTAGCTAACTCAGAGATGTGTTTTGTTTAGCTAACTCAGAGATGTGTTTTGTTTAGCTGATTCAGAGATGTGTCTTGCTCGGTTAACTCAGCATCTAGATGGCATAAACTAAACTCCATTAGAATAGTGTTAGATTCACGTTTTATTTTGTATACTACCAGGACTTCTTCCAATTGTTTTTGATCCTTTCTTATTATTAGTAACATTACAGGAACCATGCGGTTGAAATTGGTTTCACTAATTCTTCAAGAAAGTACACATTTAAGCTGTATTTCATATCAATATATTTATGTACACTTTTATAATTATAAGCATTATGATATTTGTTATGTTGCATACTGAGGTATGGCCTTTTATTTTAAAATTGTAATGCATATTTGTTTTAAATTTAATTTTATACTTTATCATTGTTAAGTGATATTGTAACGCATGTGTAAAAAAGAATAATAAATGCAGATAAAATTATATATTTCATTCCATAAAAATATACATTTGGATGAAAAAATGTGCGAGGTGTTTTTTGATAACTCCAGCAGTTTTAGAAACTGAATTGTCATTGTTTGAGAGGCTGCAAAATGTGACCTTGCTAGTGTCAGTTAGTGCTAGTGTCAGTTAATGCTAGTGTCAGCTCAGTGCTAGTGTCAGCTCAGTGCTAGTGTCAGCTCAGTGCTAGTGTCAGCTCAGTGCTAGTGTCAGCTCAGTGCTAGTGTCAGCTCAGTGCTAGTGTCAGTTAGTGCTAGTGTCAGCTCAGTGCTAGTGTCAGCTCAGTGCTAGTGTCAGCTCAGTGCTAGTGTCAGCTCAGTGCTAGTGTCAGCTCAGTGCTAGTGTCAGTTAGTGCTAGTGTCAGCTCAGTGCTAGTGTCAGTTCAGTGCTAGTGTCAGCTCAGTGCTAGTCTCAGCTCAGTGCTAGTCTCAGCTCAGTGCTAGTCTCAGCTCAGTGCTAGTCTCAGCTCAGTGCTAGTCTCAGCTCAGTGCTAGTCTCAGCTCAGTGCTAGTCTCAGCTCAGTGCTAGTGTCAGCTCAGTGCTAATGTCAGCTCAGTGCTAGTCTCAGCTCAGTGCTAGTCTCAGCTCAGTGCTAGTCTCAGCTCAGTGCTAGTGTCAGCTCAGTGCTAGTGTCAGCTCAGTGCTAGTGTCAATTCAGTGCTAGTGTCAGCTCAGTGCTAGTGTCAGTTAGTGCTAGTGTCAGCTCAGTGCTAGTGGCTCAGTGCTAGTGTCAGCTCAGTGCTAGTGTCAGCTCAGTGCTAGTGTCAGTTCAGTGCTAGTGTCAGTTAGTGCTAGTGTCAGCTCAGTGCTAGTGTCAGCTCAGTGCTAGTGTCAGCTCAGTGCTAGTGTCAGTTAGTGCTAGTGTCAGTTCAGTGCTAGTGTCAGCTCAGTGCTAGTGTCAGTTAGTGCTAGTGTCAGTTAGTGCTAGTGTCAGTTCAGTGCTAGTGTCAGTTAGTGCTAGTGTCAGTTAGTGCTAGTGTCAGTTCAGTGCTAGTGTCAGCTCAGTGCTAGTGTCAGTTAGTGCTAGTGTCAATTCAGTGCTAGTGTCAGTTAGTGCTAGTGTCAGCTCAGTGCTAGTGTCAGTTAGTGCTAGTGTCAGCTCAGTGCTAGTGTCAGTTAGTGCTAGTGTCAGCTCAGTGCTAGTGTCAGCTCAGTGCTAGTGTCAGTTAGTGCTAGTGTCAGCTCAGTGCTAGTGTCAGCTCAGTGCTAGTGTCAGTTCAGTGCTAGTGTCAGTTCAGTGCTAGTGTCAGCTCAGTGCTAGTGTCAGCTCAGTGCTTGTGTCAGTTCAGTGCTAGTGTCAGTTAGTGCTAGTGTCAATTCAGTGCTAGTGTCAGTTCAGTGCTAGTGTCAGTTCAGTGCTAGTGTCAGCTCAGTGCTAGTGTCAGCTCAGTGCTAGTGTCAGCTCAGTGCTAGTGTCAGTCAGTGCTAGTGTCAGCTCAGTGCTAGTGTCAGCTCAGTGCTAGTGTCAGCTCAGTGCTAGTGTCAGCTCAGTGCTAGTGTCAGTCAGTGCTAGTGTCAGCTACTGTAATAATGAAGGCAGCTGTGGTAACACAGTGGCTAGACCATCCACTGCCTGCCAGCCCGGAGATCATGTGTTCAAACCCCACTCAAGGCAGGGATTGTTGTTAAATTACCTGGGCTCCCATCCTGGCCTAGTCTTAAAATATGTACCAGGAAATGTTCTGAGAACTAAAGGTGGGTGTGACAATATTGACCACATCACACACATCGAATACTGACTGGACGGTACAAATACAGAGCTGGCATCTTATAACCAGTATGGCTGAAGTCGTGACAATAGATTCTTTCTTACATAACTGATTGCAGCAAAAGTAATGAAAATATGTTCCTTTTTCATGTGGAATCCTCTTATTCTGTTGATATCAGCATCATGCAACAGAAGCTGGGATAGTTGCCAACACTTGAGTGGGATAGTTGCCAAAACATGGGTGGGATAGAGTTGGGTGTGAAGATGGTCTGTGTCTAGCAGGCTGGAGTAGAGTAGTTACACTATCTTAACTGAGAGGCGGACATGGGGAGTGTTGTCTATCTTAACTAAGAGGTGAACATGGGGAGTGTTGTCACTCTATCTTAACTATGAGGCAGACATGGGGAGTGTTGTCAGTCTATCTTAACTAAGAGGTGGACATGCGGACATGGGGAGTGTTGTCACTTTATCTTAACTATGAGGCAGACATGGGGAGTGTTGTCACTTTATCTTAACTATGAGGCAGACATGGGGAGTGTTGTCACTTTATCTTAACTATGAGGCAGACATGGGGAGTGTTGTCACTTTATCTTAACTATGAGGCAGACATGGGGAGTGTTGTCACTTTATCTTAACTATGAGGCAGACATGGGGAGTGTTGTCAGTCTATCTTAACTAAGAGGTGGACATGGGGAGTGTTGTCACTTTATCTTAACTATGAGGCAGACATGGAAGTGTTGTAGGCCTATCTTAACTATGAGGCAGACATGGAAGTGTTGTCATTCTAATGTAACTAACAGCCAGTAGGTAATAATTTCTAGTTGTTCAGTATGAGCTGTGAGAGTTTGAAAAATTGACAGTTCCATGAGAAACACTACCATAGCTGAGTGAAGAGTGACATATATACCAGGTCACTATTGAGGTGTAGCCATCTATCTTCATCGCCACCTATTTACTTTTAAGACAGAACTGCTTCCCAGAATCCCATGAGGTAGGGTGTAACCCTATCTTGATTGGGGATTAAATCTGGACTGCTAGGTAAGTATGCCAATCCACTATCCCTTATACGGTCATATATCTCACACAGTAAGCATAGCAAGTGTTTCACAGGTATTAGGTTAGGAAAGAAGAAAATAAACAGATTATAATTAAGCCAAGCATATTAGTATCTATCTTGAACATATTCAAGGTCAGACACACAGGAAGTCAGAGTTTAGGGAATGAAGGAGGCATTCAAAAATGTGTGTGATAGATTCAAGCAGTGGCCACGTATACATCGGTTGAATAGAGCTGGTAAAAACGGATTAGATACCCTTGTTCTAGCACTAGCTGTTGAGGTCATTTTAGTGGAATGCAAGGATATGGTATGTGTGAATGGATGAGACAAGTTGTCTTGTTGGAAGGTGTGAAGGTAATAATTTGTTGGCATTAGTGAGAAACACAAATTACAACGACTGTGAGTTGTCTTATTAGTAGTTACGAAGGTTTGCAACCATAGGTAATGTTTAGTTGCAGTCATAAATGCAATGTTTTGTTGAAGCCACAAAGATAATGTTTAATAACTGTTGCTGGTAAGAACATCTAGGTTTGGACAGACTGCACTGGAGAAGAACTTGCTTTGAGGATTGGAACGCATTAGCTGTTTTAATAATTAGGCGTTTATATTTGTTTATTACTAGCTGATTATTATACTTTTGTGTTATTATTTGCACACACATTTGCCCATGAAAGTGTCTTGCTTATTACAAGTATTCTGATGTCACGGTGCTAACTGCAGATTCTTCCAGTCTTCATGCAAATGTACTGGGTTGGTTTATTCTTGTTACCCAATTATTTCATGCAATCTTCTGCTTTCTATTTATGTCGTTTCATGGATGATTTCAGAAATAAACGTCTTTTAAAATGTATGTTAACTAGTTATGTTCTATAGTTTTTTTTAGTTTTTTTTTAAATTTTTATTTTGGTCATGATCTGTTCTCTGCAATAAAGATGACTATTACTGATTTATCATCATCGTGTACCATGCCGATAAGCATAGACAGCTCTTGACAGTGACCATACTGGCCAATGACCATATTAGTTAATATCACTATAAAGAGATCCTCTGCCTGCCGTCGCCAAACTTAAGACCATAACCAACAACTGTCTGTCGGTTGCTCTTCAGCGCCAGCTACCACCTGAACCCATAGTTTCACGTTACCCAAATCAGGTAGCTGAACGGAGCTCCACCTTGCCCAAGGATGTCCCGTAGTCTAGCTGAAGGAAGGAGTTAACTTCATTGCTAGGGGATACCCCTATCCCGCCACCCCACTGTCCACACAATTCTAATTGTTTGCCATATTCTGTGACCGCTCCATTACATATGTAAAGGCAAAGCTGGTCTGAAGAGTTACATGAAGGACAATTAAACATGGATGAGTTTTAAAAGATATTCTACTCTCGTCTTCAGGTGCTCTGAATTATACACAACAATAAAGTATATAGTTCAAAATAGGATATAAACTGACATGTGTTAGAGGGAGAGCTGATTTTTGTGTTCTATAATTGAGGTCTGTTCTTGTCCCTGATTCGGCAGTGTGACTTTTTCCATTCTGTTATACAATTACCCTACCCCGTTCAACCTCAGAAGAGAAGTTATATCAAGGTCCATCCCTGGCTTAGATTAATAAACCTGTGACCGAATCAGCCACAGTTCAGATATTAATTTGAAAGTGATTGTTGTCCAAAGGGGGTAACCCAGACCATTCAGTTATGTATGTGTCTACCCCTTGCGATCTACCTATCAAGTTGGTCATATATATACCAAGTTTTCAAGTTTATTCCTCTTCATAACGTGCCCAATAAAATCGTGACTGTCTACTTGTAATTTATGTAATAAATTTAGGTTTTTCATTTTTTTATTGAATAACTGGCGCATTCAATTTTCTGCATGTCCATAGTAATTAGTATTTGTGGTGTATAAGTTGAGTTGGAGATAAATATCACCAAATGGTGGTTGCCAACTACTAAAAGAAAACCAGAAATGACTCGCAAAACTCCTTAATGAACAGGATCAGACAATCCGGCAGGATTACACTAAGGAATCAAGTAAGGTTTTCAGGTAGAAGGCCAAGAGAGCAAAGGAAAGGCACTGTCGTCAGAGAGGAGGATGCTCATTCTTCACAGAAGGATAAACTGAAGACTAGTATTCTTCCTGCCACACAGCTCTCCTGATCTGAAGGCCCCTGACGGTGTTGTAGCACTATCACACACACACACACACACACACACACACACACACACGTAAATATACTAACGTAAGACAGGCAACTTTTTGTTAACAAGTTAAAAGAAGAATTATAATGGGTGATTGGGATGATATGAAAGTTGGCTATATCCTAAAACAACACAATTTTAATTAGGACAATGAATTATTGTCCGCCGTCTACAATGATCCACTGCAGGATATATTCTCTGGCGTGGTAAGGTCTGATAGTTTTTGGATGTTCACTTGGCAATTGTTTATATGTCTTCGTTTCTTGTATAGTGATAGTTCTCCTTGATACACTATTCCTTGGCAAACTTTTGGCAATAGGTGATTTGGTGTTAGATTGTTTTACTCAGCTTTTGGGTAAATAGTGCTGTTTGGAACAGTTGAGCTCTGAGTAGTCAATTTATGATACAATGTCTTCACTCTTTTCTGCTGTAGAAAGGTGAGATCCTTCAGCTTTCACTGGTGACTTCAATATTTGTAATAACGTAGGCACCCGGTATAGGCACAAACCACCACCTGCTTGAAAGAATATAACAACAACCATATACCCCGCCCTCATTAGGAAGTTGGGTACCATATTATATCCAAGTTGCCATATCTCTATCTTAGGGTTGTCCTTGTGGATTTCCTATATGGTGCTGGCGGTCTGTCAAGGGCGTAGTAGTTGCACAATAAGTCCATAATCATCTGCCTTTTAACCTTTCTCTAATTCCTCAGGTCAGATCTTCACACCATCTGTTCCGGTCCAATGAGATGATGCGATGAATAGTCACACATATGTATATTGATAGATGTAGCCAACATCTCATGTCTAACAAGGCATGCCCTATCATATTAATGCAAAATGTTCTCAAACATCCATTATATGCAGATACCCAACCACCCAGATCCCTGGGCGGCATCCAGATAATGATGGTATTCCTACAGAGTCCTGGTGATACCGCCTTTTCGATGTAGACAGTTGCACATAATTATATATGTTCACATCTCCCATAAGTAGCAAAATTAATACCATATTAAGCACGTGTAATACACAAAGGAAATAATAACAATGAAAAAGACATCTTAGTAGAAGATCATCTCATTAAGTGCAGAATAAGCAAGGGAGGTAATAAGGTAATGAATAATACACCAGACAGAAAATAACTGTCAGTAACCTCGATATAGTACATAGATATCTCCATAGCAATTCACTTGGTAAGACGAAGTTCCTAAATATACACCCTAGTATAACATATAGAGAAGTAGTGAATGGTTCAAAACCTTCCAAGATAGTTATAACAATCACTGGTGGTGTTAACGACAAATCGTCACTTACCTTGTCTCCAGGAAGTCACATATGTAATTCGTAAACGAAATACACAATGCACTGCTGGTACTCAAATTTCAACTGACCCAGAGTTGAATTTTGGTACCAGTATTTAAACTAGGTCAGCCAAGGACAATTGTGTGCTTTTTGGGTTCCCTAGCGTTTTACAAGTAAACAGTGATCGTCCCTTATAATAATATGTCATAATGTTTCCGGCTTATAACTATTTGAAGGAAATGTTAATCTCAAATTCCCAAATATTTTCGCCGCAATTCTCTAATCAGGAAATTCACGGCGGTGTTATGTTACACCTTGCAATAAATAACACCCCAGGACATAATTGGCCCTTACATTTGGTCAAGCCTGTTTATACATCCTATATGTATAGACATTCCTTTCAGGCGCGTCCACACATTCCTTAATTAACATGTCTGGATTCATATTTACTTTTCGTGTAATGTAAATGCAGCTCGCATACTTAAAACAATACTGTCGTCAGGAAATGGAATACTCTCAAGTCGTACTGAGAAAGGCATATTGATGAATCTATGTCACAGTATTCTTTGCAGTTTCTTCAGAAATAATATTTTTACTGCCAGTAGACGTTTCTCGGCTTGTCTGGTTATGTCCATGTTCCACGTGTATACATCAGCATAGGTTACATATAGCCTATTTAAATATTTTTTCTCACTTTTGATAAATAAGAATATATAATGTCCACGTGAAATATCGACGACATGGGGAAAACGATGATAACTTTTTGAACAATAAAAGAAGGGGAAAAAACATCACTGAAATGGGTGCTGGATTATAAATGCTAACGAGACTGAGCACAGGGCAAAACAAAAACTTCCAACATCTGACTACATCTGATCTAGATAACCATCTAGTGAGCGTGGAAGACAGCTGCTGCTGCTGTTGCTGCTGCTGCTGCTGCTGCTGCTGCTGCTGCTGCTGCTGCTGCTGCTGCTGCTTCTTCGATTAACGTTTGCTAGACGTCTATTCCGACATTGACCACTGACAAGACTGTTTACTCCAGGTCTTCACTGGTACCCTGGTATTTTTACCTCCCGAAAGCTCTGTGATGGACAGGGTTGCTTGAGGTTTCCTCCGGCCTTTGCTATTTCTTCTGCCCATTCATTTCCGTGGATACCACAGTGGGCTGGTAGGTTATCACAGAGGGCTTGTATGATATCACATATGACTGGTAAGTACCACAGTGGGCTGGCAGGATATCACAGTGGGCTAGTAGGATACAACAGTGGGTTCCACGGTGGGCTGGCATCTACCGCAGGACTTGTTCTTGTAGACAGCATTCTAATGTTGCCTTTTATTTCATGGGAAATAATTTCCTGTTTGGAATAAGAGATAGTTTGAAGAACCGACTGTGAGTCTGTGAAGATGACACTTTTTGGGGTTAATTCTACTTGACCATTTAGGGTCTTAACGGCTTAAGAATGGCAAATGCCTCTGCCCTGAAATTAGTACAGATTTGTCATGCCGTTGTGCAATATATCTCTGAGTGTCCAGTTAGAATATGTTATGTAGATTCCGCCGCCCCACTTTTGTGTGGCCCCTTTGGCAGAACACTAAACACCCGTGTCCAGATACTAGAGGAATATATTTACCTGCGCATGGGGGTGCGGGTGGGGAGGGGGGAATGAAATAGCTCTTTGTTCTGATTCAGTTTGTTCAATTTTGGAGGTTATTTCTGGGACTGGAAAGATAGCTATCTTCATTCGTGTCATTGCCAAAGGCCAGAAGGACGAAAATGTTCCATTGTAATGAACGGATTTATTTTTGTTTCAACCAGGTCAAAGAACCAGAACTTGATTGACAGGCGTGAGAAACACATTTTCAGATATAGATCGGCACTCACAGAAGTATCGGACAGAGATAGAGATTCGAGGACACACTCATCATGCAGCAGGTCTTTAGCGGTACATCACTCTCACCACGGCCCGCCGAACACATTATCGACCCTTTGCCAGACTCCCAGCCTCGTGCATTTTCATGGCCAAATGTGTCTTCAATGTCCAGTGTCCATCTTCGTGCTGGCCGACTCCAGTGGCATAGCTTGGGTGGGGCATGGTGTGGAGGGGACTGCAGAGGGAGCGACCAGCTGTCCTTGTACCCTATTTTTACAAAAGTGGTGCCTAGCAGTGTTGCCATTTTAGTGCTTTTCGTACTAAATTTAGAGCTTTTTCAAGTCATTTAGTGCGAAAATTTTGCCTTTAGCGCGGCCGCGCAAATTTAGTGCTTCACAAGATTTTTTGGGTGCTTTTTTGGGGTGGGTAAAAATTACTTTAAAAATCATTTTCGGAACACTAAAAAGCCGAATTTGAACTGAAGCGAGGGAATAAAACAGTCTTAGTACGTTACCGTGCAATATTCAACTAATTTAACTCTCTTTAATAAGCAATGGCAAACTACTGAACGTAACACTTGCCTAGTACATCAACAGCAGCTGAAATTACTGGTGTTGACTGCAACGTCCCGTAAGGGATACGCAACAACAACAACAACAACAACAACAACAACAAAAATACGATTTAGCTGAAAGTGAACGCCATCTTGCAGACAAGTCCAAACGTCATAATACATTAGCTTGTAATCGAGTTCATAATTTTGTGATGTCTACATTATCCTTCCATTTAAGCTTATTTGTGTTTCACCATGAGCAAGAAATATTGTCAACATTTCAGAGAACAGTGGCTCGGTGACACGAGATTTCAAAAATGGTTGTTAAAAGTAGAAGGGGATAATACTAAGTGTTTTTGCAAATATTGCAAATGTTCAATTGTAGCTAGGTTAAATGATATTGAGAGGCACAAGAATACAACGAAACATCAGAAAGCCGAACAACCATTCAATACACAAAGGCAAACAACAATTGCATCTGACAAACTGAAAGATGATGTCAAAGAAACAGAAGGATGCATGTCTTTGTTCATAGCTGGCCATTGTGCGCTTCGCGTTGTTGACCATTTAAGTGAACTCTGCAAGGTACACTTTGGTGACAGCAAAGGTTGCAGGAACTTTAAGCTTAGGAGAACTAAGTGCAGAGCAGTTATTTCAAATGTACTTGCAGTGGAGGGATGGGAGACATTGCTCGCAACAGACAAGTAATGTCTCCTGCGGTAGCTCTAGCGGGCCTATTCCCGCTGGTCGCGGGGTCCGCTAAAAGTCAGGCGGAGAGTCTTACGATAGTGCACGCTTTACACAGGTCCGGACAACTGTGATTGGCAGATGTGCGCGCCCCTACGGTCCGGACGCGTACGAGGCCCTCACCTGTGGGACTTGGCTGAACGCCTCTAAGCCGGGCTCCTTGGGTGTCAGGGTCTGGCCATAACTCGCCACCGGCTCGTGGTGGCGAGGTCTCGGTGGATTCGACGCTGCCAGCGTCTGCAGCCTACCTTGTGCCAGACGTATTGGTTACCCATTCCTCTGGAATACACAAGACTAGGCCGAGAGAGGGAACATGTCGTTTGGGCGCCACATGATTCTCTGAAGCTCTGCCCAGGCATTGTGATGGAATATTGGCCACATTCCAACTCACACACTTTGGTCTGTCAAGACTGCAAGGTGCCACTCACTTGCACCATATTTCACAACAGACTTGACAGCTGATATTGGCAAAAGTAAATACAGCTTATTGATTGATGAGAGCAATGACATTTCTGAAACTAAGCTACTTGGAGTAGCTATTAGGTACTATTCAGAGACAAGAAAGCAGTTTGTGGTTATTTACTTAGATTTAGTTGAACTGAGTGACTGCAACCCATAGGCGTTAAATGCGTTAAAAGATTGTTTAAACATGAATGGATTTGAGTTGCAAAGACTAGTTGCACTCGGCACTGACAATGCGTCTGTCATAACAGGTCTAAATAATGGAGTACATATAACATTAAAATCCGAAGCTCCTCATCTGGTACTAATTAGGTGCGTATGTCATTCCCCTCAGCTGGCAGTGTCACAAGCTGCAGCTGCTTGTCTGCCCAGGAACATAGAGTTCATGATTAGAGAAACATATAACTGGTTTTCTCACTCAAGTCTTCGTCAAGCAAAGTACAGGGAGCTTTTTGCTTCAATAAATGATGGACAACATCCGCTGAAGATTGTTCAATTAAGCCAGACACGATCGATGTCCATTCAATCTGCCATTGTCAGAATATTGCAGCAGTGGGTCGAGCTCAGAACTCATTTTGATGTAGCAAGACTCAACGAGCGCTGTTATACAGTAGAACTTCTACATTCTATATTTAGCGACATGAAAAACTATGTGTATCTCATATTTCTCAAACATATTCTCGGAAAAGTTCAAAGTGTGAATAAGAAATTCGAAGCAGATATACAGGATCCAACAAAACTACTCAGCGATCTTGTCCAGCTCATTGATTCTATCAGTTCAAAGATTGTTATTTCTGGGGAATAAATAACAGAAAGTGATGCTATTCAAGATTATTTAGATCCTAATCCCAATCTAGGTTATGGGTTTGATAAAGAAATAGCAGACTACAAGTTTCCCGATGAGAAAGAAATTCGTGGAAGGTGCATCCAGTTTTTAATACAGCTATTGACACAGCTGCGTTTACGTACACCCGATAACGTTCGAGTGTTGCAGTCCATGTCATGTCTTAGAGGAAGTGAATGTCTACAGCCAATGAAGCCCTGTATATTGGATCTTGCTAAAATGTTTGTAGAAGATGCAGCTACTCTCACCCGCATCGATTTCCAGTGGAGAAAACTTCATCATATGCAGTGGACACAGACCTCTGACACACTTGGACTGTGGGCAGAAATAGCCTCATACAGGGATGCCACCGGTAAAAATCCTTTCCAAGATCTTACAGATTTAGCTTTAACTGTGCTCATTTTACCTCATTCTAATGCAGACGTGGGGCGTATTTTCAGTCAGATAGGAGTTATAAAATCAATATTGCGGAACAGACTGAGCATCAAGAGCTTGACAACTGTTTTGACTATTAGACATGGAATGAAAAGATATGGCAAATGCTGTCTGGATTATAAACTACCTAAGGATATTCTGCGAAAAATTTGATCACAGGAGGCATTTACATGTTTCTTTCAATCATGCTCCTCATCCTCATCATCGCAGGAGCAAGCACAGCAGGAAATAGCTACAGAAACTGAAGAGGAGTTGTTTGACTGGGATTTGGCAGATCTGGAATAAACTTCATTCTAATATTCAGTGATAATAATAAATTATAATGTGCTACTTTATAACATTTTGAATGAATACCACCAGTGCTTGTTTTAGTGATTTCCCAAACAATAGTATTGCAATTTGGTGCTTTTTTTGGCTCGAAAGTAGTTCTGATTGGGATTTGGCGGATCTGGAATAAACTTCATTGTAATATGAAGTGATAATAATAAATTATACTGTGCTACCTTGTTACATTTGTAATAAAAACGGTTGGTGCTTTTTTTTTTTTTTTTGGTGCTTTCTAAAAAAATGGTGGTGCTTTTTTGGGGTCGATTTTGGTACTCTTTCATCAAAGGGAGATGGCAACACTGACGGAAGCGTTAGTTAGAACAGGACGCCGCCGTCGACGGAATGTATTTTCTTTTTATTTTAACCTTTATTTCATACAAAGCAATGTATATTTACAAGGTGTAATGTGTTTCTTTTGTTTGTCTATATTACAGAGCGTTGCCGTTTGTTAGTGTTAAGTGTGACATTGTGAATAAAATAAATACATACATATATATATAGTTATGATAATATGACATTTATGGCATAGTGCATGTAGTTACACATTCCTTGCATATGCTTCACTTCCACTTCGCAAGCGGATTGCATGTAACACCTGTCCATCTCTCTCTCTCTCTCTCTCTCTCTCTCTCTCTCTCTCTCTCTCTCTCTCTCTCTCTCTCTCTCTCACACACACACACACACACACACACACATAAAATCTCGTGCTTTCTGGAGACCGCAGTACATTAACTGCCCCGCGCTTGTACAATAAACTGTAAACTATCATTTCCATTAATATGTGGCTTCTTTGTAATTTCTGGGTCGCTTAGCTACCGAGGTGAAGGTCGTTGGTGTTGTTGCCTGATGATAAATTACAGGGTGACACTCTAGTCCATGATACCTTTTGTTTGGGGGACAAGAATAAGGGATTTACTACTAGCATTTAGAGTCCACGGCCTGTCTCCAGGGAGATAATTGGTCCAAAGTTGTGATAGTGTCTGGATTTCATATACAATGGGAAGGACTTAAAACCTGGCCACTAAAAGCCACATTAGCTTACTGGGTACGTACACACACAAACACACACACACACACAAACACCTACACACACACTGATACACATGCGCGTGCAAATTCATGCAAGAAACACACACACACACACACACACAACACATGCACACACACCTGCATCCACACACAGACGCATACTATATTACTGCCAGCGGCACAGACACCCATCCACAATATATTTCATGTTGCACATTCAAATATAATAATGAGAAAATTAATAATAATAGTAGCAGTAATAATAATAGTATTATTAATAATAATAATATAACTGTAAGATTATTAATACCGTCAATAAACACATTTACGGTTGTAGTATCCTTTGTTTAAAATCAAGTTATTTGCTTCTTCTGTAATATGTGCTGTCTTCAGCCAAATCTTTTACGAGATTTGCGCTTGTGGGGCTAAGATTAGAATGTTTGCAACTTTTTGTTGATAAAGTTGTTGGACAATTTCTTTTTTTATTGTTTTGTAATTGTATAGTGCTTTCTTTCTTAGTGTCCATATAATATTTCTGTACTCTGTCAATAGAACAAGTAGCTTTGTGTGGATGTCTTGTGTGGAGTAAGGAATGGAATTTATCATGATTGCTTTGTAAACGTCTGTTCTTTGTTTCGTATGAGTGTTTAGGATGTTTTGTAGGAGATTTCTTGTTGGCATGATTGTGTTGCATTCGTAATAGATGTGCTCTTCTGATTCTTGGACGTTCCGTCTACAAAGCTGACACTGTATTATTTGTTTAGTTATTTTTGCTGTTCTCTCTGTTGTTGGGATCATGCTGTAAACAAGCCTATATGTAATTTCCTTTGCTTTTGGAGTGATCTGCTTGTTGTGAATATTAGAGAAAATTTCGGTAATAATCTTTTATGAAATATCTGTGTCCTCTTTTAATTCTGAGATGTACCGGAGTTGCTTGTAATTTAATTAAATGCCTGTAGATTGTATGTGTTTTCTTGTGTAGTAATTTTTCGTGTCCTTTAATGGCTGAAATACATGTTTTGTAGAACGTTGGGAGAGTGGCAAAGTATTGTGAGGATGTATTCCTAATAGGTTTTTAATAAGGTAGCCTAATTCTAATGTAATAGTGTGCTAAAGGGTGTTTTTCTGGGTGTTGTAGGATTTCATCTACGTGTTTGATCCTAAGTGCTTGTAATTTGGTTGTTATGTCTTGGAGGGCGATACCTCCATCTTTTTTGTCTTGCATGAGTGTAGTATGTTTGATACTGTAGATGGTGCTGGCAAACACAAAGGGTCGAGTAATGTATTTTTATTTTTAACTTTTATTTCATACAAAACAATGTATATTTACAAGTTGTAGTGTGTGTTTCTTTTGTTTGTGTATATTACAGAGCGTTGCCGTTTGTTAGTGTTAAGTGTGGCATTGTGAATAAAACAAATACATACATATATACAGTTATGATAATATGACATTGATGGCATAGTGCATGTAGATACACATTCCTTGCATATGCTTCACTTCCACTTCCACAAGCGGAATGCATGAAACACCTGTCCATCTCTCTCTCTCTCTCTCTCTCTCTCTCTCTCTCTCTCTCTCTCTCTCTCTCTCTCTCTATCTCTCTCTATCTCTCTCTCTCACACACACACACACACACACACACACACACACACACACACACACACAAAATCTCGTGCTTTCTGGAGACCGCAGTACATTAACTGCCCCGCGCTTGGACAATAAACTTTAAACTATCATTTCCATTTAAATGTGGCTTCTTTGTAATTTCTGGGTCACTTAGCTACCGAGGCGGAGATCGTTGGTGTTGTTGCCTGATGACAAATTACAGGTTGACGCTCTAGTCCATGATACCTTTTGTTTGGGGGACAAGAATCAGGTATTTACTACTAGCAATTAGAGTCCATGGCCTGTCCCCAGGGAGATTATTGGTCCACAGTTGTGATAGTGTCTGGGTTTCATATACAATGGGAAGGACTTAAAACATGGCCACTAAAAGCCACCTTAGCTTACTGGGTACTTAAAGGGCTCATTCAATTTGTTTATACATGGTGGTGCATATTTTTCTTTTGAAACATATCATTACCATATAACATCATTTTAATACTTGAGATACCGACTTGGTATAAAGGCTGCTACACGCACGCACGCGCGCGCACACACACAAACACACACACACACACACACACACATACACACACACTTATACACATGCGCATGCAAATTCATGCACCACACGCACACACACCTGCATCCGCACACAGACGCATACATATGTTACTGCCAACGGCACAGATACCCTTCCACAATATATTTAATGTTGCAAATTCAAATATAATAATGGGAAAATTAATAATAATAGTAACATTAATAATAATAGTATTAATAATAATAATAATAATAATAATAATAATAATAATAATAATAATAATAATAATAATAATAATAATAATAATAATAATAATAATATAGCTGTAAGATTATTAATACCATCAATAAACACATGTACAGTTGTAGTATCCTTTGTTTAAAACATGTTATTTGCTTCTTCTGTAATATGTCCTGTCTTCAGCCATAACGTTTACGAGATTTGCGCTTGTGGGGCTAAGATTAGAATGTTTGCGACTTTTTGTTGATTAAGTTGTAGGACAATTTCTTTGTTGATTGTTCTGTAATTGTATAGTGCTTTGTTTCTTAATGTCCATATAAGATTTCTGTACTCTGCCAATAGAACAAGTAGCTTTGTGTGGATGTCTTGTGTGAAGTAAGGAATGGAATTTATTATGATTGCTTTGTAAACATCTGTTCTTTGTTTCGTATGAGTGTTTAGGATGTTTTGTAGGAGATTTCTTGTTGGCATGATTGTGTTGCATTCGTAATAGATGTGCTCTTGTGATTCTTGGATGTTCCGTCTACAAAGCTGACACTGTAGTATTTGTTTAGTTATTTTTGCTGTTCTCTCTGTTGTTGGGGTCATGCAGTAAACAAGCCTATATGTAATTTTCTTTGCTTTTGGAGTGATCTGCTTGTTGTGAATATTAGAGAAAATTTCGGTATAATCTTTTATGAAATATCTATGTCCTCTTTTAATTCTGAGATATACCGGAGTTGCTTGTAATTTTACTAAATGCCTGTAGATTGTATGTGTTTTCTTGTGTAGTAAGTTTTCGTGTCCTTTAATGGCTGAAAAACATGTTTTGTAGAACGTTGGGAGAGTGCCAAAATATTGTGAGGATGTATTCCTAATAGGTTTTTAATAAGGTAGCCTAATTCTAATGTAATAGTGTGCTAAAGGGTGTTTTTCTGGGTATTGTAGGATTTCATCTACGTGTTTGATCCTAAGCGCTTGTAATTTGGTTGTTATGTCTTGGAGGGCGATACCTCCATCTTTTTTGTCTTGCATGAGTGTAGTATCTTTGATACTGTAGATGAAGCTGGCAAACACAAAGGGTCGACGTAATGTATTTTTATTTTTAACTTTTATTTCATACAAAGCAATGTATATTTACAAGTTGTAGTGTGTGTTTCTTTTGTTTGTGTATATTACAGAGCGTTGCCGTTTGTTAGTGTTAAGTGTGGCATTGTGAATAAAACAAATACATACATATATACAGTTATGATAATATGACATTGATGGCATAGTGCATGTAGATACACATTCCTTGCATATGCTTCACTTCCACTTCCACAAGCGGAATGCATGAAACACCTGTCCATCTCTCTCTCTCTCTCTCTCTCTCTCTCTCTCTCTCTCTCTCTCTCTCTCTCTCTCTCTCTCTCATGATTGCGTGTTTTGTGTGTATGTATGCATGATTGTATGTATGCATGCATGCAGTGTATGCGAGGGCGTGTGTATTTGTGTGTGTATGTGTGTAAGTATGTGTATATGGGTGTAGATGTGTGTATGTGTGCTTGGGGATATGTGTGTATTTGCGTGTGTATATTGTGTGTATGCTCGTGTGTGTATGTGTATATGCTTTCTTGCGCACGCGAGGGAGTGTGCATTTGATAGCGAGGGGGTGTGTGTCTGTCTGCGTGAGAGTTAGAGTGAAAGAGAGTGTGATATTGAGTAAATGAAAGATGGAGAGAGTGACTTAATGGGTGAAATAGTTATTGCGAGAGAGAGAGAGTGGGGGGGGGGGGGAGTGAGCGAACGAGAGAAGACAGTGGAAGAATGGATTTGTTAATGTGTGTATGTGTGCGGCCATTGTTTGTGAGTGTCTATGGGTGTGTGTTAGTGAGAAGAGAGCGAGAAAGACAGAGAAAGAGAGAGAGAGAGATTTAAGCGCATGCATATCATGTAACATGCTATTCCATATATGTTGTGTATTCTCATGTTCATATTACCATTTTGAATGCCAACTGATGACATAATTTATAACATGAACACATGTACATCACTGTAGAGTGGGTGAGAGAATTAGAGAGTATGAGAGAGAGAGAGAGAGAGAGAGAGAGAGAGAGAGAGAGAGAGAGAGAGAGAGAGAGAGAGAGAGAGAGAGAGAGAGAGAGAGAGAGAGAGAGAGAGAGAGAGAGAGAGAGAGAGAGAGTTGAATTGCATCACTAATTCTTAAGTTACAAAATGTATATGTACAATTTTTCTCCATTTTCTTTACAATTTTACGACAATGCTCACGACAATCGTCACTGTGTGTGTGTGTAAAGTGTGGGAGTTTGATCATAATAGTAGGTTGGGGGATGGGGGGATGTGTGTGTGTGTGGGTGGGCGGGGTGGGATTGTGTGGGTGGGTGGGGGATTTTTGTGTGGATACGTGAGGGATATATGGGTTGGCGGGGAGATGTGTGTGTGGGTGGGGATGTGTGTTTGGCTAGGTGGTTGTGGGTGAGTGGGTGGTGGAGGATATGTTGGTGGATGATTGATGGTGGGTTATGGTATGGGTGGGGGTATATGTATGGGTGGGGAGATGTGGGTGTGGGGATATGTGGTGTGTGGGAGATGTGTGCATGTGGGGGTGGTTGTGGGTTTGGGGGTGTGGGTGAGGGATGTGTCTGGGTTTGGGATGTTTGTGTGGATGGGTGGGGAGTGTGTGTGGGTGAGATGTGTGTGGGGGATGTATGTGGGTTGGGGAGGGGTGCATGATGGGTGTGGGTGATAGATTTGGAGATGTGTGTGTGGGTGGGGGATATGTCTTTGGGATGTGTGTGGGTGTGGTGTTGTGTGGGAGGGAATCTGGGTGTGGATAAATGATGTGTGTGTGGGAGGGTGAAGGTGTAGTTGGGTTTGCGGGTTGGTGAAGGATGTGTGTGAGGGTGGGAATGTGTGCTGTGAGGGTGGATGGGTAGGGAGTGTGTGTGGGTGATATATGTGTGGGGGATGTATGTGGGTTGGGGAGGGGTGCATGATGGGTGTGGGTGATGGATTTGGAGATGTGTGTGTGGGTGGGGGTTTTGTCTTTGGGATGTGTGTGGGTGTGGTGTTGTGTGGGAGGGGAGCTGGGTGTGGATAAATGATGTGTGTGTGGGTGGGTGAAGGTGTAGTTGGTTTGCGGGTTGGTGAAGGATGTGTGTGAGGGTGGGAATGTGTGCTTAGATGGGTGGTTGGGGTGTGTGAGTGTAAGTGGGTAGATAGGAGATGTATGTGTTGATGAGTGGGTAAGGGATGTGTGGCTGGGGGATGGGTGGATGGAGGATGTGTGGTTGGGTAGAGGATGTGTGGGTGGTTGATTGTATATGAGTAAGGGTGTGTGGTTAAGGGATGTTTGGTTGGGGGATGGGTGGGTAGAGGATGCCTGCGTGGGTAGAGGATATGTGGGTGGGTGAGTGTGTGCAGGTTAGGAGATGGTGGAGGATGTTTGTAGGTGTGGGCTCGGGATCTGTGAGTGGGCTGGGGGAGATGGGAGATTATTGAGTGGGTGCGGAATTTGTGTGTGGGTAGGTGCGGAATATGTGAGTTGACGGGGAGATGTGTGTGTGGTTGAGGAATGTGTATTTGGCTGAGTTGGTGGAGATGTGTGGGTGGAGGAGGATATGTGGGTGAGTGATTCTTGGTGGGTAATGGGACGGGTAGAGGATATGTGAGTGGGTGGGGAGATGTGTGTAGGTGAAGGATGTGTGGGTTATTGAATGTTTGTGTGCTTGGGGTGTGGGTGGATGGGATGTTTGGTGGGTGAGAGGTGTGTGTGGGTGGGGAGATGTGTAGGTGTAGGGATGTGGTGGATGGGTGGGGGAATGTATGCTGTGTGTGGGTTATGTGTGTGGTTGGGTGGGGGAGTTGGAGTGAATGGGGGATGTGTGGGTGGGTGGTGGGTGTGTCTCATAACATAATAATATGCACTTTTATTTCATACAAAACAATGTATATTTACAAGTTGTAGTGTGTGTTTCTTTTGTTTGTGTATATTACAGAGCGTCGCCGTTTGTTAGTGTTAAGTGTGGCATTGTGAATAAAACAAATACATACTTATATACAGTTATGATAATATGACATTGATGGCATAGTGCATGTAGATACACATTCCTTGCATATGCTTCACTTCCACTTCCACAAGCGGAATGCATGAAACACCTGTCCATCTCTCCCCCCCCCCCCTCTCTCTCTCTCTCTCTCTCTCTCTCTCTCTCTCTCTCTCTCTCTCTCTCACTATCTCTCTCTCTCTATCTCTCTCTATCTCTCTCTCTCTCTCTCTCTCTCTCTCTCTCTCTCTCTCACACACACACACACACACACACACACACACAAAATCTCGTGCTTTCTGGAGACCGCAGTACATTAACTGCCCCGCGCTTGGACAATAAACTTTAAACTATCATTTCCATTTAAATGTGGCTTCTTTGTAATTTCTGGGTCACTTAGCTACCGAGGCGGAGATCGTTGGTGTTGTTGCCTGATGACAAATTACAGGTTGACGCTCTAGTCCATGATACCTTTTGTTTGGGGGACAAGAATCAGGTATTTACTACTAGCAATTAGAGTCCATGGCCTGTCCCCAGGGAGATTATTGGTCCACAGTTGTGATAGTGTCTGGGTTTCATATACAATGGGAAGGACTTAAAACATGGCCACTAAAAGCCACCTTAGCTTACTGGGTACTTAAAGGGCTCATTCAATTTGTTTATACATGGTGGTGCATATTTTTCTTTTGAAACATATCATTACCATATAACATCATTTTAATACTTGAGATACCGACTTGGTTTAAAGGCTGCTACACGCACGCACGCGCACGCGCGCGCGCACACACACACACACACACACACACACTTATACACATGCGCATGCAAATTCATGCACCACACGCACACACACCTGCATCCGCACACAGACGCATACATATGTTACTGCCAACGGCACAGATACCCTTCCACAATATATTTAATGTTGCACATTCAAATATAATAATGGGAAAATTAATAATAATAGTAGCATTAATAATAATAGTAATAATAATAATAATAATAATAATAATAGTAATAATAATAATAATTGTCCTGTTATTTTCCCGAGAGGAGGTTGGAATCAACAAGCACATCTTTAAACTTATTATCTGTTGGGATTATTGACTGACTTTGGTCTACACTCCTCTCTTCTGTCTTCCCTTCCATATATCTATTTCTTTCACTCTCTCTATTATTCCCTCAACACATACTCCGACAACAGTTCCTTTCAACGATAAGATAAAAGATTTATTAATAAAAACTATGTCTGGTGTATGTATGGAAATTGTCTATGTAGTTGGTATGTTCTTCTAGTGTGGTTGCCAGATATGAACTCTGAATGTCTATCAGCTGTGTTGCTTCTCGCCCTTTCATTCTTCAAGATCACAGGACAGCACATCAAACAGGACAGAGCTCACCCTGGATGATCCGTATGCTTGAATCTGATGGTAAATCCGTTATTGAATGAAACAAAAACTGTTCACCACTGAGTCAAGGTACCGTAATAAAAGTCCCGTAAGTTTATGAATGCGCCTGAATCTGTTTCATGACGGTAAGTATCCAACATCGAAAAACCACCACATCGTCACAGTTCTTCCTATAGTCTTTTATTACTAGCACTGGTTTACTTGTCTATTCTTTCTTCCTTATGCATACTATACGTATGTAGTTTTAAGTATCCCTTCTTGCCACAGGTTAACATCTTTTCCTTTTAAGTGTTTTAGTGGTATATTCATTTGAGCATACAGTGTTCTGTATTTGATTTAACTTTATTATTTCTTCATCTTACAACATGTCCATGTTCTGTTTGGTTCTAAGTAAGTACTTTATTTGTTCAAGTGTAGTACTCTTCATCTCTTCTCTGATTTCACTAGGAGAGTGGAACCTGTGGATAAGTATAACAGATCCCGTGATAAGCATCCGCCCATTACCACTACTTATGCAAGTGTCCTTCTCCAGCCATAATGACAAGGCTTCCGAAGTGAACACCCGCATAAGACTTATGAATTCACCAAAGTCTAAACTATCCACTAATAGAAAGCCATGGTAAATGCTATTCACTCACATCTATATTCCTATGCTAAAACTATACTCTAATATACCTTATAATAATCCTAGTCTGAATTGGGAGTACTAATGCACAATAGATACACAAACGTTCTTCTGAACGCAGCACCACCCTTTTCATAATCCTTTGTCTCATGAAACCCCAGAATCACACTAAAACTTCCACAAAGAGTTGCCACTCTTTATAGGTCATTTTTGTCGCATAGTCCTTGACCTTGCTTGACACCTCAAGTCCCTACTTCATTATCACCGTTAGTGGAAAATTACAGATCTGAAACTTTTCCATTATTCATACATCCAGACCGCAATATGCTGTCCAATAATGCTGTCTGCCTTTGTCGCAAACCAATTTTTCCACGCGACAGGTTACCTGTGCTGTTGGCCGGCCCCTTCTGTGTCTTGACCTATAAACACATGCGCCTGGTCACTCCGTTGTTGTTTACCCTTACTGCTTCGTTTGTTAACCCTTCTTCTACCTGGTTAGTCGGTGTATAAAGTCGTCTATCTGGGAATCATTAACTCTCAGTTTTCCACGACATAGGCCCCCTCTTAAGAGATTAGACCGCGTCGAATCTTTCTCACTGTAGGTTTGATTCCCATGATCCACAACCCTAGTCTTCTTCCTCCGGAGCTGGATGTCTGGATAAGAAATCTGCTCCTACATTCTCCTTACCAAGGATGTATTCCACTGTGAAGTCCAGTTGCAGCAACAACGTCCATCCCATCCACCGTGCGTTGAGCTTCTGCGAAGTAGCTATTAACATCACGTGTTGATGATATGATTGGATCCTCACATGGCTCCCCTCATTATCCAGTAGGCGCTCTAATTGACACCCTACTATACTACTCACGACTGAAACTAGTGTTGGCTCCTCGCTCCTGTACGTTCAGTCGACCTACTTTCGACTTGCGTCAGCGACGGCTCACAATACAGACGGATTGTCCCATCCTGATTGTAACACTGCTTCCATGTCCTCTTGGTTTCTCCCGGCTTTGCCTCTGGGGATGTTCCAAATCTCCTGGACTTTTGCTTCTAGGACCATCTTGGGCGATATTGTATCTGGTCAGCCAATCTTCGGTTGGAGTCCTGGGTAATTCTCGCTTTTCCCGACGTTACCCACCCCTTCTGAACTTGGTTACCGGTGAAACTTTCACTCTTGTCCTTTCCCTGACTTGTGATTTCCCTCCTCCTGTCGTTGGGTAAATCTGACCTATCACGTACTGTCCCATAGGCCCTCCTATGTTGTACTGGCGATCTCTGGTCTTCGTCTGGACTGGTAACCTTTGTCCCAATGGCTGCCATCACCATAAAGTGCGAAGCTTTGCTCCCGGATCTCTCTTCATATTTCCTAATGAGATGTCTAGGGAGATTTTTCTTCTCTTCCCCGATCCGTATTTTGTAGATGTTCTTGGACACCACCTTTTCCACAGGATAAGGTCCTTTCCATCCTACTTGGAGTATATTGGTCTCTGCTGGACTCCACACTTCCACTTTGTCTTCCACTTTAAGAGCTAGTTTCCTCTTAATTCGCTTGTTGGGTGGTGCTTTCTGTACTCCGAACAAGACTTCACCCACCGGCGTACATCTCCGGTCATTCCTGGTCAGCAATAATGGCCGGAAATTTGCTGCAAGGTCTCTCTGACACCCATATGTCGATTCTCGCCTATGATGTGTCCACTCTGAAGAATGTGAGGACGGTGGGTCTCTGGAACCACCCACTGCTCGCGCAGGTTATCTCCCCTCCCAGCTCTCCGATAGAGTAGTTGATTCTTCAGAAAGTACTGTCCCCGTTCTGGTGGCTCAGCACTTCTTTGCAGCTTCCTGTAGCAAGGATGCAACGTAGTATCCTTCCTCTGGGCAGTATGCAATTCTCCTATCCCTGAGTTGTCGCATAGTGTCTCTGCCTCTTTTTCCTTCCCTTGAGATCCACTGACTACTGTTCCCTTTTGGGCTGGCTGTTTGGGCATCCCCAAAAAGACATATTTCGTGCCAATGATCATGGGAAATAAGGAGTCAGATAATACAGCAGCTGGAATAATGCCCGTGACGTACCTGGATTTAATCTCCACCTTGGCGATTGGCAGCGTCATGGTAACAGCACTCCTCATTGCCGGCTGTATTTCTATGGTCTCCCCTGTAAGTTGGTCTGGGCTTACCAAGCTGGCGTCCACCACCGCTTCCCCATCCAAACCGGTATCGTAGAGACAAGCAACCTGTTGGCCATTTACTTCAATCAGTTCAACCACAGGTGGTCTCTCTTGGTCCTGAGTGCCTTTCATCTCCTTGACCGTTTCCTTGCCTTCCTCTTTTACTTCCTCGAGGTTGGTTATGCAATTGGCGTCGTTTGCCTTGCATCTGCAGTCCACAGTATTATGTGTTATCGACTGGCAGTGTGTGCACCCTGTTCCCTTCCTAGGTTTCCGTGTGTCCTTTTTGTTCCTTTCTCCTTCGCCGACCTCAGCCTTGTCTGTGATCACCGATGTAGGAATCACTTTGCATGCTGCGAAGTAAGAACTTTTAGGTTTCGATCTGCAGTCTTTGGTGTTGTGAGAGGCCGCCTTGCAAATGAACACCACTTCTCAGACCACTGTCGTTTCGCTTGAGAATTCGAGGTGCTCTGGTTTCCTACCTTCACCTTCTCTGAACTCTCCTCTGTGTGCTTTATATAAGGTTCCACTTTTTCTCCGTCCCAGTTTTTAGGTTTCTTTTTCTCTGGTTTCTCCTGACCTTTGGTTTGTGTACTTAGTTCCTCAGTTTCACCATGTACTTCCACGAATCGTTCCGCCAGCTTATTCACAACATCAATCCGTTCCGCCCCTTGTTCTCCCAAGAAGGTTCTGAGAGGTTTCGACATTTGCTTTCGCATCTGGTCGACCACCATCATCTCTTCGAGACTCTCATAATCCCTCTTGAATTCTGCCAAGTCCATCCATTTCTGGAGATAGGATTTCAGCCTCAGACTGTAGGCGGCGAATAGTTCTCCCGGCTCTCGTCTAGACGATCTAAACTTCTTCCTATACGTTTGTGCTGTGACTTCATAATGTTTCATCAAAGCGGCTTTCAATTCCTCATACTGATTTTCCTGTCCTGGTGGTAGGCGTGTGTAGACCTCGTAGCCCGAACCACGTAAAGACTGGGATACTTTAAGAGCCCATCTGGTTCTATCCAGTCCCATAGCGACTGCCATAGCCTCGAACCGATCCAAAAACTGGTATATCTTCTCTTTACTTTCATCAAAGACCGCCAAGGGAAACTTCATGGCATGGTAACCCTGTCCAATCATGTGGGTTGCCCCAGGTGAAGATGAACTTCCTTCTGCTGCATCTATTTCACCCTTAGTTTGTGTCTTGAGCTCCAGTTCTCGCATGCGGTATTCATGTTCCCTTATCTTGTGGGCTTCTTCTGCTTCCAACTGGGCCTTCCGCTCCTCCCTTTCCGCTTGACGAAACTCTCGCTCTCTTTCTTGTATGTAATCAGTTAGCTCGGAACCAGCTAAACCAATTGCCTCCCCGTTGGCCCTCAGTTCGGCTGTAGTTACTTTAGGAGTTGCCATAGTTAAAGCAGGTAAGTCAGCACGTTGAGTAAAGACACCTCAAGGCAGTAAAGAAGTACTCACTATAAACTTATATTCTACCAAGAACCTATATCATTTATCTATGTCTATCTAATATTATAACTCTACAATACCACACAGTACATCACAACCACTCTCTCATCCACAAGAGGAGATATAGGATAAAGACTTATGTAGACGTGTGACCGTGTGACTAGGTATGTAATGTGTCTTACCACCTATCCACATTCACTCTGTCTGGAACTTTCTCACTGTAAAGTCACCAGCATTAATGAAATGTTTCTACCATCAATGTAATGGCACCATATATCCTATGGACGTCCTTCCATTAAAAGTCATCAATATATACTTCTTTTTTATTCCAATCAGTATGTCCCAACATGCAGGTACTCCGCTATGCCTGTGCCAATATGCAGGTACCCCTCTATGCATATGCCATGTTATGCTTTCAGGTCATATGGGTATAATGTATGTACCCCGCTGTTCCACCAATTATGTCCTGTTATTTTCCCGAGAGGAGGTTGGAAACAACAAGCACATCTTTAAGCTTATTATCTGTTGGGATTATTGACTGACTTTGGTCTACACTCCTCTCTTCTGTCTTCCCTTCCATATATCTATTTCTTTCACTCTCTCTATTATTCCCTCAACACATACTCCGACAACAGTTCCTTTCAACGATAAGATAAAAGATTTATTAATAAAAACTATGTCTGGTGTATGTATAGATATTGTCTATGTAGTTGGTATGTTCTTCTAGTGTGGTTGCCAGATATGAACTCTGAATGTCTATCAGCTGTGTTGCTTCTCGCCCTTTAATTCTTCAAGATCACAGGACAGCACATCAAACAGGACAGCGCTCACCCTGGATGATCCGTATGCTTGAATCTGATGGTAAATCCGTTATTGAATGAAACAAAAACCGTTCACCACTGAGTCAAGGACCGTAATAAAAGTCCCGTAAGTTTATGAATGCGCCTGAATCTGTTTCATGACGGTAAGTATCCAACATCGAAAAACCACCACATCGTCACAGTTCTTCCTATAGTCTTTCATTACTAGCACTGGTTTACTTGTCTATTCTTTCTTCCTTATGCATACTATACGTATGTAGTTTTAAGTATCCCTGCTTGCCACAGGTTAACATCTTTTCCTTTTAAGTGTTTTAGTGGTATATTCATTTGAGCATACAGTGTTCTGTATTTGATTTAACTTTATTATTTCTTCATCTTACAACATGTCCATGTTCTGTTTGGTTCTAAGTAAGTACTTTATTTGTTTAAGTGTAGTACTCTTCATCTCTTCTCTGATTTCACTAGGAGAGTGGATCCTGTGGATAAGTATAACAGATCCCGTGATAAGCATCCGCCCCTTACCACTACTTATGCAAGTGTCCTTCTCCAGCCATAATGACAAGGCTTCCGAAGTGAACACCCGCATAAGACATATGAATTCACCAAAGTCTAAACTATCCACTAATAGAAAGCCATGGTAAATGCTATTCACTCACATCTATATTCCTATGCTAAAACTATACTCTAATATACCTTATAATAATCCTAGTCTGAATTGGGAGTACTAATGCACAATAGATACACAAACGTTCTTCTGAACGCAGCACCACCCTTTTCATAATCCTTTGTCTCATGAAACCCCAGAATCACACTAAAACTTCCACAAAGAGTTGCCACTCTTTATAGGTCATTTTTGCCGCATAGTCCTTGACCTTGCTTGACACCTCAAGTCCCTACTTCATTATCACCGTTAGTGGAAAATTACAGATCTGAAACTTTTCCATTATTCATACATCCAGACCGCAATATGCTGTCCAATAATGCTGTCTGCCTTTGTCGCAAACCAATTTTTCCACGCGACAGGTTACCTGTGCTGTTGGCCGGCCCCTTCTGTGTCTTGACCTATAAACACATGCGCCTGGTCACTCCGTTGTTGTTTACCCTTACTGCTTCGTTTGTTAACCCTTCTTCTACCTGGTTAGTCGGTGTATAAAGTCGTCTATCTGGGAATCATTAACTCTCAGTATTCCACGACAATAATAATAATAATAATAATAATAATAATAATAATATAATTGTAAGATTATTAATACCATCAATAATCACATTTACAGTTGTAGTATCCTTTGTTTAAAACATGTTATTTGCTTCTTCTGTAATATGTGCTGTCTTCAGCCATAACGTTTACGAGATTTGCGCTTGTGGGGCTAAGATTAGAATGTTTGCGACTTTTTGTTGATTAAGTTGTTGGACAATTTCTTTGTTGATTGTTCTGTAATTGTATAGTGCTTTGTTTCTTAATGTCCATATAAGATTTATGTACTCTGCCAATAGAACAAGTAGCTTTGTGTGGATGTCTTGTGTGAAGTAAGGAATGGAATTTATCATGATTGCTTTGTAAACATCTGTTCTTTGTTTCGTATGAGTGTTTAGGATGTTTTGTAGGAGATTTCTTGTTGGCATGATTGTGTTGCATTCGTAATAGATGTGCTCTTCTGATTCTTGGACGTTCCGTCTACAAAGTTGACACTGTAGTATTTGTTTAGTTATTTTTGCTGTTCTCTCTGTTGTTGGGGTCATGCAGTAAACAAGCCTATATGTAATTTTCTTTGCTTTTGGAGTGATCTGCTTGTTGTGAATATTAGAGAAAATTTCGGTATAATCTTTTATGAAATATCTATGTCCTCTTTTAATTCTGAGATATACCGGAGTTGCTTGTAATTTTACTAAATGCCTGTAGATTGTATGTGTTTTCTTGTGTAGTAATTTTTCGTGTACTTTAATGGCTGAAAAACATGTTTTGTAGAACGTTGGGAGAGTGCCAAAGTAATGCGAGGATGTATTCCTAATAGGTGTTAAATAAGATAGCCTAATTCCAATGTAATAGTGTGCTAAAGGGTGTTTTTCTGGGTGTTGTAGTGTCAAGGAGCTGGATAGGTATATATACAAGTAGGACAAGGACGGAGAAAAGGAAAGGACAGAGACAATACATAATAAGGACAGTTACAAGAGAATAGATAGAGAAATACAGTATAAGGATATATAACTCCAAACAGTGCTAGGAAAAGACCTAGACAGGACACGCACGTGTCATAGCTAGGACATAACTAGGACATAACGGGATTAACTCCCGAGATAGGCACAGAGTACGGTAATCACGGGGACTACCCGTAAACAGAATTAACAATAGTACAGCTGTAGGTTAACGAGGACTGGACTACTGGACTACGTGACAAGTGACTCAGCACGCCGTGCGGCTGACCGCACGAGAACTGAGGACGAGTAGCTGAACTAGACCTGTGAATTCAGGCAGACCGGACCCGACAGTTAGAGCGACAAGACCTTGTGTTTACTCTCGCCATCTGTGTAGTTTAGCGAGGGCATAGTTATACGTAGTGAGTGTAAAGAATGTACTTGAGTATTGAATGTCATTTGTGTATGCTCGTGAGACGAGCTATGTATTATGTAGAATAAATTGTGATTCAGTATCTACCATTCATACAATACGTGTTTTGTGATCGTGAGGTGTAAATGAAGTAATCAGCAGCCTTGTGTAAATTCAGGGTGTTGACAAGCGGTTACAAGTGGTGTCAGAAAGTGATTTATGAACCTACGACCTTATTATGTGTACAAGTGGTGTCAGATAGTGGTTTATGAACCTACGACCTATTACGGTCAAGAACGAAAGAATGTTTATATGACAAACGGTCAAATGTGGTGTCAGAAATTCTTATGAACCCATGACAATTTTGTAAGCGTGGTTTGTTTGAAAACAAAGTGGACAAGTTTGTAACGTTTCCAAGCTTTGACAAGAATGCGAGAGGTATACTCCTATTACCTTATAAAAGAAACTTACTTTTAACATCATGGCAAGGGCCATTCAGAGTGGTGCGAAAGATATCAGATGTTGACTATCAATGAAAAACAAATTCAAGATATTCCATATCAACATGCTGAAACCTTATTACTCAAGACAGGAACACCAGACAGAAGACGAACACAATGCAACTACACCAATTCATCAGACAGAAGCCAACACAATGCAACCACACTAGACAGTAGTCAGACAGGAGATGAACACAATGCAACTACACCTAGCAATCAGACAGAAAACTTACTCAGCGCAACCACAATATTGAATCAAACAGGACGACGACATGGAAATATCAGTTCCAACAGTAGACATGACTGCGACAATTGACAGTATACATATAGAACCAACACTTACAGATGAACAGAAACAACAGACAATAGCGTTAGTGACAGAATACAGACAAATCTTCTCAGACATTCCAGGTAGGACAGATAGAATAGAACACTCCATTCTTCTTTCTGACTATACTCCGATAAAATTTAGACCATATTCCATCTCTCTGAATTATAGGGACAAACTCGATAAAGAAATTCTTGATCTCGAAGCGAGGGGAATAATTCAAAAGTCTTAGTCAGAATATTCATTTCCTATAGTCCCTAGGTCAAAAAGAAGGATTCCTACCATCAGACTCTGCGTCGATTATAGGAAGCTAAACAGTCTCACAAAAATAGACGCAGAACCTATTCCTTCCTGTGAAGATCTACTCTTAAATATGGCAACATCTACCATCTTCTCAAAACTTGACCTAACCAAAGGCTATTGGCAAGTTCCTATGCATAGAGATTCAGTCCATCTTACTGCGTTTGCAACATCTTTAGGTCTTTATGAATGGCGATTTCTTCCTTTCGGCCTACGCAATGCGCCTGCAACTTTTGTCTGTCTTACTAGGAGACCTTTTACATGGAGTAACAGACACCCAGTCATATATAGACGACTTATGTGTACATACAACAGACTGGACAAAACACTTACAAAAACTGAGACAAGTCTTCAAAAGGATAAAGGTATTTGGACTTACAGTGAAGCCAACCAAAGTGGAACTGGGCTTGGAGAAAATAGACTTCCTAGGCCATACTATATCAAAAGGCCAGTTAGAAACTGATAACAAAATTGTGACAAAAATTCTAAACCTCATCATGCCAGTTACTAAAGAGCAAGTGAGAAGTTTACTCGGTTTAGCAGACTATTATAATAAGTTCATTCCCAATTTAGCAGAAATTACCAGTGTTTTTTTTTTTCAAATCTATTGAAGTCGAATATCAAAATTGATGTGAAAGATGCTATTCTAATTAATGCAATGTCAAAACTTAAGCATCTTTTTAGCAATGTCCCAATCCTTCGGTTGCCTAATCCCAATTTACAATATTTCTTAGGACTGATGCCAGCACAGTATCCATAGTGGGCGTACTAGGTTAGAGATATAACGACATCCTACATCCTGTAATATATGTAAGTCGCAAGATTACTCCAACTGAAGCCAAATATGGAGTCTTTGAATTGGAAGCTTTAGCTATAGTGTACTGTGTCCGTAAATTACATAGATTTTTGGCAGGGAAAACTTCATCGAAACTGACATCTCCCCGCTCACAGTCATGGAGACAGGAGTCCACAATAACAACAGGATCTACAGATGGTCCCTGATACTCCAAAATTATTCATTTTCGGTCAGGCACATCAGAGGCAAATGTAATACATTAGCTGACATTCTTAGTAGACCTACGAACTTTGAGGTACCTGAATTGCCAAAGAAAGACGACGCAACACCATCATCGTCTCTGACATTGGTACCAGAGTGTGATCAGACAGATGTGCTGTTATGAAGAAAACTGTCCACACATAAGAGTGACTATCTACGTCGATTCAAGATATTATATTCGACAGAATTAGCATACATTATGAATACACACTCCAGGAACATCGCATGGAATATCGAACTATGTAAATATAACTATGATATTAACTTTAGATATTCGTAAAGGAAAGGACGCGACATCATCACCTTACCTGGAATAGGTTAGTTAATTAGTGTAATAAATAGAAATGTATGTATTAATATATATATATATATATATATATATATATATATATATATATATATATATATATATATATATATATATATATATATATATATAAACAATATATGAATTTACAATGTATGTAATTGTGATGTATAATATATATTTTTATTGCAGTTTCATATAATACTATATTTTCGTATATGTAGTTAGTTTATAAGAACAGAACACCTCTAGGTTCGGTAGATTAATAACACCTATTTCCCAATCCCCAATTAGATACAGGGATAATTAGTCTTAAAAATAATTACCTTAGGTTAATCACATCCTATGAGTCTCCTAAGAGACCATCATACCATAAATTAAGTAGATAATAGTTAGGACAATCCACTTAGTTAACACAGATTAGTTTAGAAAGATAACATCATTAAATATTTTTACCATCTAGAATTATAGTTGAATTAAGGGAACCAACACATTTCACCCCATTTCATTTAATTACTTAAATTATCTTCCCTTAGTTAGTGAATCTCAGTACACAAAATTAGAGCATAATTAAATATAGTAGTTAGTATACTTAGAGTAAGGGCAAACAACCCAATAAACTTGTAAATATTGTGTGTATATATATATATATATATATATATATATATATATATATATATATATATATATATATATATATATATATACACACACACAACACACACACCACACACACACAGTGCCAATATATCGCACGATTATTCGGCTCAAAAACCGTCTAAAACTGAGCCAAAACTATTGTGCAATTTTTTCATTACTTTTTTTTTTTCATTAGATGTTACAATAGTATTTTAATGACATAACATGACTTTTTAACAGGTGGGAACGAATGTGTGAGAGAAAGACGAGAGCAAGGATAGAGTGAATGTATTAACTACAAGGTGAGCGAACAGTGTGCGAATTTTTTCGCACCCAAGAGTTTTTACAATTTGTCTGCGTCTTGGATGTAACACATGTGCTTCTGTGATTTGTGTGTGTAGTTGCTACTAATACATTACTTGTATAGCCACATTTTTAAGCTTCCTAGGTCGGCAAGGCAGTCACAAATTACGCAAACGAATCCATTCGTGATTGCATAAACCAACCTTCATTGGCACCTTGCCGTCTTGACAGACGATAGTTTGTGCTCTAAAAAGGCATAATAACTTT
Source organism: Cepaea nemoralis (assembly GCA_014155875.1). Lineage (NCBI taxonomy): Eukaryota > Metazoa > Mollusca > Gastropoda > Stylommatophora > Helicidae > Cepaea > Cepaea nemoralis. Next base: position 415,647 of record JACEFZ010022093.1, on the reverse strand, counting down.
CCGAGACCAGTTAAGACCAGGGATGGAGTTATAGCCTCTCCATAGCACAAAGCCTGGGCTAAAATATAGAGAACATGTGTTGCCCATGCAGCATGATCCCTCTCTCGGCCTGCCTAGTTCACTCCAGAGGAAAGGTAACACCCCTACATCTGGAACAAGACAAGCTGCAGAAGCTGCCGGATCAGCAAAACAATGCTCTAACTGTCCGCCTATCGGAGCTTCGATCCTAGACCAGTCGCCAACCAAGGCTTAGGGCCTGGTCTGCCCTGCCATGACAATTTTGTCTTTAGCTTGCATTTCCTCGCACCAGGGTAAGGCTTGTACCCTCCCAATTGCGCTCTTCCGCCCGAAGCCGTTGGCACAATGTGGGGTGTCGGTGTTTGGTAAGCGCCGCCCAACGTTCGGCGCTAACAGAAACCAGGTAGTACCGTCTACTCAACCTGCGACGCTTGAAAAACATCATTCAGTAAATTATAAACATACACCAATGTTTCTGATTTAAACATACATTAAATTTAACTAAACACGCAAACAACCAGATATCTTACAGATAAAAATGCAGACACCAATAAAAAGGAAGGGGGGGGGGGGAACTTATGAACAGGGGACTTCACAGACTTACTAAAACTCTAAGTATACATTGAAAGATTTAGCCACAAACGAAAGTTAGACAGGTGAACATCAGCACACACACAACATGTAATAGAGCTATAAAAACATTACACGAGAGCATGAATTTATATTCATGCATTGTGCCGTAAAACGTACAATCTGTGCGGGATGTCGGTCAATCGACATTTTGAAAAGCAGGTCTTATAGACAATGGCTTTGGTTCGTTACACCTCTCATATATGTAATGTCAATGAGTATTCACTCTGGCCAACAGTACAGCTGTGCAAAACTGATTAATAAGCCAGTGGATAAATACGACAATGTGACATCAGACGGTCAGAGGTTAGTGATTATACCCAGGACATGAGTACTTAACCCTACCAGCACTTGATGAAATTAGACCCAACTAATTTTTAGATGTTACAACAGATTGCACCACACCCATAAGATAAATTTGGTGACGCAATACGGGGGGGGGGACGAGAGCGTGTCAAGGAGCTGGATAGGTATAGAGACAAGTAGGACAAGGACGGAGAAAAGGAAAGGACAGAGACATGACATAACAAGGACAGTTACGAGAGAATAGATAGAGAAAGACAGTATAAATAGATAGAACTCCAAATAGTGATAGGACAAGACCTAGACAGGACACGCGCGTGTCATAGCTAGGACATGACTAGGACATAACGGGATTAACTCCCGAGATAGGACAGAGTACGGTAATCACGGGGACTACCCGTAAACAGACTGAACAATAGTACAGCTGTAGGTTAACGAGGACTGGACTACGTGACAAGTTACTCAGCACGCCGTGCGGCTGACCGCACGAGAACTGAGGACGAGTAGCTGAACTGGACCTGTGAATTCAGGCAGACCGGACCCGACAGTTAGAGCGACAAGACCTTGTGTTTACTCTCGCCATCTGTGTAGTTTAGCGAGGACATAGTTATACGTAGCGAGTGTAAAGAATGTACTTGAGTATTGAATGTCATTTGTGTATGCTCGTGAGACGAGCTATGTATTATGTAGAATAAATCGTGATTCAGTATCTACCATTCATACAAAACATGTTTTGTGATCGTGAGGTGTGAATGAAGTAACCAGCATGCTTGTGTAAATTCAGCTTGTTGACATGTAGGATTTCACCTACGTGTTTGATCCTAAGTGCTTGTATTTTGGTTGTTATGTCTTGGAGGGCGATACCTCCATCTTTTTTGTCTTGCATGAGTGTAGTATGTTTGATACTGTAGATGGTGCTGCCAAACACAAAGCGTCTAATCTTTTTGTTTATGTTTGTGACAGTCTGACGTGGAGGATCTAGGACTGTGCACAGATATAGTATTTTTGGAATTATATATGTATGAACAATGGTACTTCTACCAAATATGGTAGTTGTTTTGTATTTGTACCTCTGTAACATACCTGTTATTTTCTTCTCTAGATTTTGCCAAGTGTCTTTGTGTGTCTAATTTGGTTGAAATGGGAAGACTAATCCGTACACTTTTATAAAATTGTTTGATGTTAAGTCAAATGGAAAATCCGCCTTATTTTTCCATTTGCCTAAGCCCATTATAGTAGATTTTTGTACGTTTAATTTTGCCCCACTCCCTTTTCCGAAAAACGAGAACGTCTCCAAAATGATCCATACAGATTTTTCAGTTGTCGGAAAGAAAATGGTATCGTCCGCATAAGCACGCAGCTTTTGTTCACCCTTCCCTGGTATGAACGTACCCCTGACATTGTCGTCCTGTCATATCTTTTCTAGAAGTGGCTCTAGAGCGACAACATACAGTAATGGGGACAAGGGACATCCCTGTCTCACTGACCTAGTCAAACTGAAAGAATTGGTTAGGGTATGGTTTAATAGAATCTGACTTTCCGGTTTCAAATATAAAATGTTGACCCATGTCCTAAAATAATTTCCCACGTTGCAGTGTGAGAGAATTTTGTGGAGGTATGAGTGAGATATTCTGTCGAATGCTTTTTCTTGATCTAAAGAGAGAATTGAGGACTGACAGTTTTTCAGATGTGTGTAGTTGATGATGTCCCTTATGAAGTGTGTGTGTTTTACACTACATTGCTGGTCTTCATGAATGAGAGATGCCATTACTGGTTTCAATTTATTCGTCAAAGTCTTTGTTAAAATCTTGTAGTCTACATTTAAAAGCGAGATAGGTCTGTAACTCTTTAAAAGTGTCTTGTCAGTGTTCTCCTTCGGAATAAGAGTAATGTAAGACGTGTTGAAACTGGATGGGAGTTCATGTTTGTGGAAAGATTCAGAGAATACTGATGGTAAATGGGGACCTAGAAGAGGAAAGAAAAACTGATAGAATTCAGCGGTAATACCGTCAGGGCCAGGCGATTTGCCCTTATGCATTCCATGAACAGCTTGTGTTATATCTGTTAGTGTTAATTCAGTATCTAGTGTTAGTTTCTGTTCCTCTGTGAGTTCTTTTGTGAATTTCATAAAGTGTTCTTGCACGTGCGCCTGTGTATTTTCCTCTGTTTAAAGGTTCTTGTAATAATCTTCAAAGGCTGAGGCTATTTGTTGTGGCTCGACTTGTATATTTCCTTCCCCGTCAATTATCTGGCCTATCTGTCTGCTGCGATGTATGTTTTGTTCTAAAGCTAGGAATTGTTGACTTGGTATCTCTTGTGTTATAGTTTGTAACTTTGTTCGCAGTAAAGCCCCCTGAAATCGATGATGTCTGTGGAGATCTAATTCTTCCTGTAATGCTATGATGTGTGGTGAATTTTTGTCTGTCTGTAGTAAGACCTTAATTGCATTTTCCAATACTTTTTCTTGTTGTAGGTTTTGCTTGTGTATTACTGCTGCTAGTGTTTGTGTTCTCTCTCTATAGTTTGTTTAAGTGTTTCCCAGAGTTCTCGCGCATTACCCTCTGGTATATCGCTTGTGATTGTGAGGATCAGTTTTGTTATGCAATCTACATAGTCCTGATTTTGTAAAAGTGTGCTGTTAAGTTTCCAATAGGGAGATCTTCTAAGATGTGGTGTTGCTTGTACTGTGTTTATTGTTGCAACTAAAGCCTTATGATCTGTGAAGTCAGTGTCTCCTGTAAATGCTTGACTTGTGTTATATGATGTGTTATGGGCGCATAAATTCTATTTATTCGCGCAGCTCTATTATGCGCATTGTTTGTGTGTGTTGTATCTATTCCATGGGAATGCATCTGCCTGTATGTGTCTGTTAGCCCATGGATATCTAAAATTGTTTGCAATGTGTCTAATTGATGTTCCTCCTCCCCCGTTGTGTTTCTAATTTGCATTCTTACATCTCAATTTATAAGGTCGTGCGCCGAAAGTACGCAATTAAAATCACCCCCTAGAATGATGTTGTGACCCCGATATGAGCGTGATAATAAATTTTCCAGTGTTTGGTAGAAGAGAGGCCGATTTCTGTAGTCAGGCGGTGCGTGTATGTTGACAATTGTGTATTTATTTATGTTATTTCTCACCTGTTCTATAGCTATCCTACCCTGGCAGTCCCTGTCCTTCTCTATAATCTGCCACCTGTCCGATGTCTGTATTATTGCAGTACCCAATCCGATATGTTGAGTACTAAGACTAAAACATGAGTGTCTTAGACCTAAAAATGATTGTGATATATGATACGTGTTCGCCGGTTTTAACGTTAGTTTCCTGAATGAGTATAAAATCAGGTTTATATTTGTGTATGAGTGGCTAAGAATTATCATGCAAAGAGTTAGGAGGAAAATACAACCTGAAATAGGAGAAGAACAATGTGGGTTTGTGGAAGGCAATGGTACAGTAAATGCTGTGTATATACTGAGAACCATAATCGAACGTTCTATAGAAGTAAACAAAGATCTACACCTTTGCTTTATTGACTACACAAAGGCTTTTGATAAAGTGAGACATGTCAACATGATAAGGATGCTTGAAGATCTACAAATTGATGGAAAAGATCTTAGACTTGTAAAAAACATATATTGGAAACAACAAGCTGCCATAAGAGTTGATAATGAAGTAAGCCAATATCAGCCTATTAAAAGGGGTGTGAGACAGGGATGTGTAATATCTCCAGATCTGTTTTCCCTGTACAGTGAAAGTATTTTCAGAAATATTGAAGATATGGAAGGAATCAACAATGGGGGACGATGCATCAATAACATTAGATATGCAGATGATACAGTCTTGATTGCAGACAATGAACAGGACCTGCAAAATTTAGTAGATGCGATTGTTACACACAGTGAACAACTAGGGTTAGAATTAAATTGTAAAAAGACACAGATTATGGTTGTCACTAGGAAGGACGTAATACCACAATGTAATATACAAGTAAATGGGAATATTCTTCAACAAGTGAGTAGGTACAATTATCTCGGAACAGTAATAACATCTGATGGGAGATTAGAAGAAGAGAAGAGATTAGAACAAGAATCGCCATGGCAAAAGTAGCCTTTAGTAAGATGAAAAACATATTGACCAATAAAAAGATGTCAATTGAAACGAGAAAAAGAGTGTTGAGATGCTACATAGAACCTGTACTTTTATATGGATGTGAAGCGTGGACAATGAGCAGTCAGGCTGAAAAACATCTGATGGCTGTAGAGATGTGGTTTCTGAGGAAAATGCAAAGAATACCATGGACAGCCAGAAAGACCAATGAACAAGTCCTTCAAGAAACAAATGAAGATCGTAAATTGATTAGAGAAATTAGACGTAGACAGTCAAAATTCTTTGGGCATGTTATGAGAAGAAATGGATTGGAGAATTTAGTGACAACTGGTAAGATCGAGGGGAACAGACCAAGGGGAAGATCTAGAAGCAAGTACCTGGATGGCTTGGCCTTGTGGCATGGTCGAGATAGAAACACGGAGCTGATCCATGATCCTGGTGATCGAGTGAGATGGCAGAACATGACCGCCCACGCTTACCGGCATGGCACATGATGGATGGATGGATAAGTGGTATAAGATGATTAATTTTGGATCTTATACCTCGAATGTTAATACTCATTATTTTAATTTCCGCTGCCATTTTTGTTGTAAAATAAGAAACTGTTGAGCATAATTATGTTTCTTGTTTCAAACTGTCTGTATTCATGTTATCATTTCTGGAGATAGTAGATTCCTTCACCGGGCTTGAAATCTCTAAGTCAATAACGAGGCGTGGTGAATAATCTGACAGGTTTCTTTGTCGTGGTGGTGTGTTAATATTATCACTGTCTATTTCGGTCATGGCGCTGGTCGTTATCTGTTCAGTATAATTACTTACATATTTCTTTTTGTTTGACCTGTGCGCTTCGGGCGGTGTAGGGTAGTCGTGGTTGTTGAGGGGCGGCAGCGTGGTGACAGGTGTTTGGCAGGCTGGAGGTGTCGAGCTGTCACCGTCAGACAGGCTCTTGGCTGAGCGTCCCCTTTTCCGACTGACCAGCTGGAAACCGTCTTCATCCTCCTTATCCTTACTATGTTGAACTATCTGGGAGTTCGAGGTGACTTTTTGTGACAGTCTAGGTCCCTTCTGGGTTTGTACTTTGGCCGGACATTTATTACTCCAGTGGGAGTCTTCCCCACAGACTGTACACACCGTACGGCGCCAAGGAACTGTGATAAAGAGACGGTGTAGCTTGTCTTCTACCCCGTCCAACTACATGTCCACGTAATGTGGCAGAGGTTCTTTCGGGTTGCACAGAAATAACCACTTGTCCGTGCTGTTTTATCCGTGTATATCTCCCGAAATATCCGCGGCTATTTGCTTCACTGTCTCAATCTTTCCGGCTCTAGGCATCCAGTGAATCATAGCCTTGGTCTTTTCCTTCTCTATGTTTTCAATTACAATAGTTACTTTAGGATCCTGCAGTTCATGCTTCGTCCCATGAAGCCGTTCATAATGAGCCGCCTTTGCTTCCGGTGTCAGCGTAGCGTACCATCTTTCAGGGCCCTCAAAACGGTAGATGGATTTTATCCAGTCCCTACCGATCCCCGCAAGGCCCCCTCAAGACGCTCGCCATCAGCGAGTAGTTGAACCGGAATACATGAGGTCCTGATATAGAAGGATACATAGAGCCTGTTCTTTTGTATGGATGTGAAACTTGGACAATGTGCAGTCAAGCTGAAAAACATCTGATGGCTGCAGAAATGTGGTTTCTGAGGAGAATGCAAAGAATACCATGGACAGATAGAAAAACCAATGACCAAGTACTACAAGAGACAAATGAAAATCGTAGATTGATTAGAGAAATTAGACGTAGACAGTCAAAATTTTTTGGACATGTTATGAGAGGAAATGGACTGGAGAACTTGGTGACAGCTGGCAAGATCGAAGGGAACAGACCAAGAGGAAGACCGAGAGGAAAATACCTGGATGGCTTGGCCACATGGCATGGACGAGACAGGAACACTGAGCTGATCCACGACTCTGGTGATCGAGTGAAATGGCGAATCATGACCGCCCACGCTTTCCGGCATGGCACATGATGATTGATTGATTGATTGATTGATATAGAAAACACAAGTGTGTTCGCTTGATGGAACGCTCCTCCTTCGAAACCTTCACTTGTGTTGACTTTGACACGTTTAACAATTTGGTTTTCCATCTTCGATAATCCGTGACAGAGGAAATCTTCAATACGGAAGCACAGATACAGATACACGTGGTGAAAACAATCGAAAACACTTCAACAAAATTGACATCACTGATATATTTGAATAATCCGTGACAGGAAATTTTAATTCAGATCTACACGAGGTGATAAACTATCGAACTCACTTCCACAAAATTAAAATCACTGATATTTTTAAATAATCCGTGAAAGAGAAAATCGTTAATCCAAATCTACACGTGGCAGACAATATATAACAAATAATATTCCTCTTTTTTTTGGGTTTGGCGGTCATCCCAGACAAGCTGGTTCCCCGCTTCCCCCTGTTTTTGGCGTGGACCCTTAGTCCCACTGTGAGCTATTGCCCACAGTGGTCCACCGGGCCCACATTTAAAGTGATGCTTATGTGAGGGTTTTTTTTTTTGTGGATCACCCGGCCCCCGACCAGACCAGGCGCACTACTGCGGGGGGCAGCAAATGCGTCTGATCTTAGCCAAGGGACCAAGAATGATCATCCCGGCCTCCGACCAGACCAAGCGCACTACTGGAGGCCAGCAAATACACTTGATCTTAGCCAAAAGCAAATAATATTCCTCGCGAATGCGAAAGATTTATACGTTGTAAAGAGAAACCAGAAATCAGAGCGTCGTTAACATCGTGCACGGAGCTTGCAGTGTTGAGTCATTGTATATATTGCATTAACAAGTACATTTTATTCATTTTTAGCAGTAAAAGTATTTGAAACTTTAGGATGTCAAATTATTGTGAATAAGTGGTGTCATTATATTAAACATTTAACAATTAATGCAACTAATTGCTTCTGTAGAAAAAACGTTGGCGAGTTATGTCCCTTGCAAACAATAAAATGAATATTATGTTCCCAGGAAAAAGAGGTATTTGTTTCCCCTTAAATTTCGCTTACTAAGTGCACAGGCCGTCGAGAGCACGCACGATAGCTAATGGTTAGCCCGTATATCATGTAATTGAGTCCCCACTATTGCTCCTGGGTTGACGCAGCCGAAACTAAGCACCATGAAATGTTCTGGAAAGTAAAGGCGAAGTGTGCGCTATTGACCACATCACCCATTGAGTGCCAATTGTTTTACAAAAATGTGGCACTGCCAGCTGAAGGGAATGACATACACACCTAACTAGTACCAGATGAGGAGCTTCGGATTTTAATGTTGTATATACTCCTGTCGCGAAACGCAAGTGGGTCTCAGAGGGACAACACAGTACCCACTCTAGTCCCACCCCGTCTCGGTGGCTAGTCCACATTTTAAGGCGGGTGAGGGGGGATTTCCGAGTAAAAAAAAGAGTTAGGACCGTCTTCTGGGTCCTTGAGATGTTATGTATCGGGATTGTCATGAACTTCACGGGTCCCGAGAATCATCACTCAACTCTTTGAGTGTGCGTAGATCTTTTCTGTTGTAAATCGCACATTCAGATAAAACTCGGGGAATGCTGAGTTGCCTTCACTTTCGTGAGGTAATGCTCGGAGATCTTCGGCAGGTTCCGTGAGTGTGTCCTTCCGGGACCTGACACGAAGAGGCCATTCGGTAGCAAGTCATCAAGAAGGGAGGCCGCTTCTATAGCCAGCTGTATAATTGGCATCACAGGGAGCCGGAGAATGTTCTACAGCGGAAGTTGTTTCTGTTGAAGCTATCCTTTCACGGCCGTGTCCACCAGCTGTAATCTATGCAACTCTTATGGAATCAGGGATTGATCTACAGTGGTGACATTGTTGTCCTTGAGACGAGAGGCCGTGTCTTTGACCAGCTGTATCATGTTGTACCTTTGGGGATCCAGAGAGTGGACCTACAGCCCAAAGCTTGATGAACCTACCGGGTCGCTGTCTGTTGTATAGTTGTTCCTAAGTTTTAATGGTAACACACTTTTATACTTGGCGTCGCTTAACTAAAGTTTGTGTTTCAGTTGTGGGTTAATTCTTGACCAGGCCGGGCGGTTGCGCCGTAGCCTGTGTTCTGACCGAGATGTACAAGTTGACCTCGGGTCAGGGGACACCAGCTGTACGTTAAGTATTGACCATGCAGGCTAGCCAGTGTAGTGAGCCTGTGTTTTGACCTAGATTAAGCGGAGGCCAGTGTTCAGCAGACAAGACGGAATGTATTGTGCGAGCCAGCTCAGTGGAACAGTCTGGTTGAAGCGAATTATTAATACATTCGGCGCCCTATCTCAATAATTGGGTACACGAGGGAATTATTGTTCTGACAGAAGAATTCCTCTTGAACAGCGCTTTAATTTGATTCCCGTAATGGATGAGGTGACATTAGTACGTTTCAATCATCATCAGGTGGCTTAGGAAACAAGTACTTGTCAGTCAGCCTCGTGTGACGCGCGAGAACCACATGCGTTTCTCGTTAAGGTGAAACCCAAATATGTAGGAGGCTATAAGCTGTGAAGTAATTATCGCCACATAGGCCTGTTGTTATTTAACTGGGCTTAGTCTGAAGGGGGAAAGATATCTTCACACCTACTAGGGATTTAACCTGGGCCAGTATAGCGGTGGGGAGACACCCACTCATGTAACGCGTGGGTATTTCATCAGTGTTGTCTGACTCCATTCTTCCTTTGATGAGAAAGGAATAATTGTCAGGCGGGTCTATCTTTCTATTGCCTCTATACTGTCATCGGAACCAGATTGCTTGGGATGGTGGATTTGACACAGTTCCTAAGCAGCCAAAGGAATGTAATCATGTGATGATTGTCTTTATATACACATACACCCATACACAACAGAAATCCAGGTATCCGAGGCAGAAAGGCGGAAAGCGACAAACACAAGAACACTAAACTCTTTTGTTGTTTGTCTGGTCTTTAATTCAGTATTTCAGGTTAGTTACCATTGCAGTCTGAGCATCTTCCATTAACCTTGGAGGTGGCATAGAATACTTACCTGAGATATCCTGATATGATTATCTACTTTACTGATGAGACAGATTGTGATTAAGAAAGATGATCTAGACCATTACACTTAAGGATCTTCATAGGAAGTATGGAACTTTACCATCCTTAGGAAGGGACCCTGTCCTATATTTACTATCTACTAGATATGAGATGGTAGGGAATGTGTCATCCTATCTACTATTTATCAGGGATGAGACGCGTGGCTGAAAAACTACTGGACTTAAGTTGTTTTTTTACCCGCGTTTCCATCCTGTTTCAGGATATTGCGGTCAAAACCAGCATCTTTCAGCTGTATGTTGATTCCTAGGCTAGATTACGCTCATCAGCACGCCACGACTTTCTGAGCGACCGGCTCCATATTCTCGTAAGTCACAGGCGCGACTCGAACCCCTTCAAGTTCTCGTGCGCTAACGTCAACCACGAGAGTATTCGGGGTTACGGAGAAAGCTGCAAACCCCTCAGCCAGGGAGACCGGACTTTAGTTAGGATTATTAAATGTTGTAACCTATCCTGTCTATGAGATATGTCTGGGAGTTCAGACATACGATAGTGGTCTGAGCTCGAGGGGCTGACCACTGAGGGGATGGAAATCTGTGCTGAGAATTGATGGAGTATGTATTATGCCAGGGTATGATGGAGTTGTACACCTGTCCTGTTCTTGCTTGCAGGAATCCCTTTGCTGTTAACTGGGAGCAGTGGGCGACTGCCCTTTGCAGTGACTGATTCCTGTGTGCTGTGGCTGAGTGCGCTTTGCTTTCGGCTGGTTGCCTAGCTGCTAGTGACCGGTTGTGGTTGACGAGTACTGTGGCCAACTGTCGTGTCTTACTTTAAAGTATCGTCCCTGGAGTGAGGGGAGTCAACACCCACATTATAATGTTTTTTTCCCTTTTCAATATCCTGGAGAATCCACCAGCTTCCGTCCAATACACTCCTTCGGTTCGTGGACACCTTTCCCCCCCCCCCCTCTCTCTCTCTCTCTCTCTCTCTCTCTCTCTCTCTCTCTCTCTCTCTCTCTCTCTCTCTCTCTCTCTCTCTCTCTCTCTCTCTCTCACTGTCGTACTATGCCCCCTCTCATACTTCCCCAACGCAACATATTCAACAACTCTTGCTTCTAAAAATTAATAAAGATTAATTTATTAAAAGAAAAGTGTAACGTATATGAGACGTGTATGCGAAGAAAATGTGTGTCGTGTATTCTAATGTAAAGGTATAGGTCAGACCACAAAGTTCATGATCAGAGTCCACTCATCATGGCAAGGACTACACGACATCACAAGAATCAGCACAATGGACCTCACCAAATGCCGTGTCCTTCCCTCCAGACATGTCCTCCTCCAGGAGCTCTGATGACCATGAGATCTGATTCCCATTCAAATCTACAGTCCGGGAACGATACTATTTGTTCCTAAAAAAAACTGTTCCTAATAGTTTGTAAAAACTGAGTCCTCACAATTCCTGCGCAGTGAAAAAAATGAAACACTGTCCCATGAACATGACGTTTTTCCTTCTTGCGAAATGTTCTACAGTTCTCACTCTAAAACAGTCATTGTATTGCTCTAGTAATAAGTGGACTGAAAATCCATCACCACTGGTGGGTTCACGAATGGTTTGACTCAAAACTCATTACTATGTTGCGGTTCCACAGGTATTGTGTAATCTTCTTAGTAATGTTATCAGTATTTATCATGTGGGATACTTATACCATTCAGCTCCACCGAGCAATGTTTTATTAACTTCTTCTAGCATAGGCTCATTGAGAAAGTTGCTGGCCAATCTTCTTGCACCAAATATTATCCGGTATCTGATTTTTCAATGGTTCGGTGTTCTTCATCCCAACCAGAGGGAACCTGTAAAATATATAATACAACTGGTGATAGCCTCCCCGTCACTGATCTTTATTAGATGATCGTGGGCCATAGGCCTCGCTCAGAAAAATACAGTGAACCTAACTCTGTCAGGGACAGATGAACTGAACACATAGGTTTTCATCAGGCCAAAACAAGAAGAAAAAAACAACAACAAACAGCGTGCGAAAACCCCCCCCCCCCCCCCCCACCCCCACCAGGGATCACCCACTGGAAGATCCCAATTATCCCCCATTACTCAATTCTCAACTATTAGAGCTTATCAACACTTAACTACTCTATTTTCAACTAACAGAGCTAATTATCACTTCACTACTCTAGCTAGTTTCAACCATGCTACTGCCTAAATTAATTAGGATTAATTATACAATATGACTACCTTAGGCAACACCGCAGTTCTATCAAATCACATCTACATTTGCCATGACAGGCACGTGTAGAATTAAATCCACTTAATTCGCACACGTTAGACATTATTCCAATCCATAACTGCAGTGCCAAAGCACGTCCGCCTAAATCAACTGTTTGAGTTACACTGTCTCCCCCAATCATGTTTTTTTTTTTCAAACAGCCTTGAATTGTTCACGTGACGTTGTTGATGTCCTGCAGGTGTCCCAATGTTCCCAATAACAAGCCCACAACTTTCTGTCATGTGGTGACAAGCAAAGCCGCCATTTCGTTTGATGTCGGGAAATTCTAAATGACAGACGGGACTGTTTTATCTCCCGAGCCGGGCACTTCTGTTTGGATCCGACTTGTTTTTACTGTATTGTTAAAAAAACAATTGGGGCCCTGCAAACATGCAGTTAATCAGATTGCCTGTATTATCCTCAACTGGTTAATCCACGGTGATTTTCATGACACCAACCTGAAGTGATCTGAGAAGTCCTTTGCTATGGGTGGGGTGCCTATTTGCGGTTGACGAGTGCTGTGGGCTGTTGCTGTGTGGAAGAGCCCGAAGTCATCATACAGGATCAGGTGAATGTGTCATTACCCTGTGTTTACAGACTCCCATTCAATCATGCACGGACAGAAATCCCGTGGGATGATGAGATCGTCTAGCAGACGACTCTCACCCAATTTTAAATAGAGCTATTGACATAGCTGCGTTTACGTACACCCGATAACGTTCGAGTGTTGCAGTCCATGTCATGTCTTAGTGGAAGTGAATGTCTACAGCCAATGAAGCCCTGCATATTAGATCTTGCTAAAATGTTTGTAGAAGATGCAGCTACTCTCACCCGCATCGATTTCCAGTGGAGAAAACTTCATCATATGCAGTGGACACAGATCTCTGACACACTTTGACTGTGGGCAGAAATATATAGGGATGCCACCGGTGAAAATCCTTTCCAAGATCTTATAGATTTAACTTTAACTGTCAGATGGGAGTTATAAAATCAAAATTGCGGAACAGACTGAGCATCAAGAGTTTGACAGCTGTTTTGAATATTAGATATGGAATGAAAAGATATGGCAAATGCTGTCATGATTATAAACTACCTAAGGATATTTTGCGAAAAATTGGATCACAGGAGGCATATACATGTTTCTTTCAATCATGCTCCTCATCCTCATCATCGCAGGAGCAAACACAGCAGGAAATAGCTACAGAAACTGAAGAGGAGTTGTTTGACTGGGATTTGGCAGATCTGGAATAAACTTCATTCTAATATTCAGTGATAATAATAAATTATAATGTGTTTACTTTATAACATTTTGAATGAATACCACCAGTGCTTGTTTTAGTGATTTCCCAAACAATAGTATTGCAATTTGGTGCTTTTTTGGCTCGAAAGTAGTTCTGATTGGGATTTGGCGGATCTGGAATAAACTTCATTGTAATATGAAGTGATAATAATAAATTATACTGTGCTACCTTGTTACATTTGTAATAAAAACAGTTGGTGCTTTCTTTTGGTGCTTCTTAAAAAATGTGGTGCTTTTTAGTGCTTTTTTGGGGTTGATTTTGGTGCTTTTTCATCAAAGGGAGATGGCAACACTGGCGCCTAGTTCACGTGTGCGTAAAAGTCATTCTGGGCGTTCACCTTGCTTGCTTGCTTGATTTAAAAACAAAAACTTCCAAATTCGGCCTCGTTCAACCTGCTTCTTTCAGCTGTAGTTATTGTTGAGGTCTGTGGTTTATGTGGGTTTATTCACCCTGATTCTTGTCTTATGCGCTCTTACGAGTTGGTCCTGATCCGGACTGGTTTTATCTGCTTTTGTGTCTGTGACGTCAGCTGGGGGGGGGGGGGGAGGGGGGTTGTGGCTGCTGTCTTTTGTGCCCGTCTCCTCTGGTGGTGTCTGTTGTTAGTGAAGACTGCTGGTTCGTCTGGCTTGACTGGTTGCAGTCCTTAACAGGACTTTTTATTTGATATTTTTGCCTCCTTTTTGTGTATTTTCTGTAGGAACTAATCCACGTTTTCCTTTTCTTGTTTGCATAATATCGCTTCCCTTTCCCTTTCGATTCTCTTGCGCCTGTTTGCCATATAGTCTCTTTTGCTTTCTATTTGCCTATTGTATTCTCCTTCCTCGAGTTAATTCATTCTAGCCTGTCCTAGGAGCTTCTCCAGGGTCATTGGAAGAGGGTTATCTTGCGGCTTTTCTGTGATCGTGACCTTGGCTTCAGCTGGTTTGCTTTGGGTTAGATCAATTTTTAGCATTTCTCTCTCCGCTTTGATGTCCCGTAGAATCTCTTCATTCTTATTTGTCGTCTGTGCCATATGTTCCACTTCTTGCTTGATGTTTCGCTGTATCTCCTGTATTTCAGCCAGCAGTTTTTCATTGTCGCTGGTCGGTGCCGGTGTTTGAAGTAGCTTCATTTGCTTCTTTAGCTCATCTATCTGGTATTGCAGTTGAGCTTTTTCCGCTTGTGAGATGCTTGTGGCTGTCTCGCACCTCCGCCTTGCTTCGTTGTATGGTGTCTTTGTGTTGATGGCAAACTTTAACATGTCTCAGTGTCGCTGCAGGTACTGACATCCCAAGTATCTTGCTCCATGCTTGCCCAGGCAGTTGGCGTACTCTCTTTTGTTGTTGGGTGCTCGGAAGTCCGTATCCAGCTTGTCCAGCGGACATTCCTTGAAGGCGTGGTGATCGGCGCAGTACCGGCAGATTTCCGTCTTACTGCGACATGCTGCTCTGCTGTGGCCGGCCCTCTGGCATCTGGAACATTGATTGACACTTGGGATGAATCTCTCTGGCTGTTGTATTTTCTTGTTGGCTGAAACTGTGGTCGGCATTTCGCTGCCCTCCGTCGTCACCACTGCCAATGTTGTAGGTATCTTGGAGTAGGCGAGGAGCCACTCCGCCTTCAAGAATCGGATGTGAAGATTCTCTTCTCGTAGCTACTTCAGAATTTCTTCGTCTGATAGCTCCACTTGAATACGCTTGACAACCCACTTGCTTGTCGGTAAGTCGGTGTTTCCGACTCTGGTGTCTTTCTCCTCTCTCTGCTTCTCAGTAGGTTTGGCTCTTGTTTGTGGTGGGTTGTCGTCGTCCTTCCTCGTGGTAGCTTCGTTAGGGTTTGCTTGAGGTTCTTGTTGTTTCCTGCAGCTCGCAGGTAGATTCTCTCAGCTCGTCTTCTTGTCGGCTCCCACGCTGCACATCTTGGTTGCCACGTGTCTTTTGGTGTTCTTGCTACGTGCCATTTTCCCCGTATCAGGCTTTTTGACTTGTTCAGGTGACTTGCTCGATAGCGCTCGCAGTTGCGAATGATGACGGCGTACACCTTGTGTTTTCGAACGCGTTTATATGCTCGCCCTGGTATGAGATAGGAGGAGAGAGAGAGAGAGAGAGAGAGAGAGAGAGAGAGAGAGAGAGAGAGAGAGAGAGAGAGAGAGAGAGAGAGAGAGAGAGAGAGAGAGAGAGAGAGAGAAACTTTCTAACCTGGTCGATTCCTGCCTCTGTTTCCAAGAACCACGTCTTCCATTACCGTTCTTTCCGAACCACTGTGGCTTTTAATACGGCCAATGCTGTTCAGGGCATGCTAGACAATATAAACATGGACATCTGTGTTGTAGTGAACACACCGGGTTGAGTGACAGACATTGGCAATGTATTCTTGTCTTTTGTTGTAAACGTCGCTGATTTCCGGTCTGGCCATCATGGTAAACGACCACAATCGTCACCGCCAAATCTTAATAGATAACAACCACATTGTATCTTTCAATTTGAGCATGTTGATCATACATATTAACTTACAAAGCATGATATCAACTCTAGTTTTAAAGATAGGAGATAAGGATTATACTTTCCAGAAAATTGAATGCAACTCGTGTGATGGAGGATGGTCAATTGACAAACACACTGTTCAGTAAGCATAGGAACGTTGATTAGGAAAAATGTAGTTATTCGCCTGGTGGTCTGAAACTCTAACCTCCTTCAAAATACACTTGGGACTCCACACTTCTCTCAGTGGTCCCACCATTGTTGCAAAGCTTTCATTGAGGCCTCTTTTGGGAATGGATTTCAGCACACTGAGCTGGCGGCCATAGTGGATGAAGCACAGATGCAGGTGAACAAAGAGGCACTGTAAGACCGATGTGGATTTACTACGTAAAAGCTGGGAGCTGGCTGTTGATCTAAAAGGTCGCGACTGATGCCCTGCAGTAATCCTTCAGTTACAGAAGCAACCTGTCATTCTTATGAACGTTGATCGAGCTGACCTCCTTTATGAATCTATAATCGAGGAGCAGCACACCTTCAAGATAAGACAGAATATATGGTAATTTCAAGAGAAGGAATGGCTAAAAACTCTGACCACATACAAATAGATAATACGACCATTAAAAGAACGGAAACATACAAATACCTGGGTACAATCTTCAACTGCTCCAACATCATAAGGGAAGAAATACAAACTAGAATCAATTCTGGAAATAAGATATACTATGCACAACAACATCTACTAAAATCAAAGGCGCTATCTCGTAACACCAAGATCACAATATACAAAACACTGATCAGACCACTTGTGCTGTATGGCTCTGAAACCTGGAGTACAACGAAAGGAGTCGAAGCCTTGCTACACACCCTTTTGAAAACAGTTTTAAGACGCATCTTTGGACCTATTAGGGATACACAAAGTGGAGAGTGGACAAGAAGAAGTAACAAAGACATTTATGATCTGTTTAAGTCCCCGCTAATCACTGGTATCATGAAGGCTAATAGACTACAATGGCTGAGGCATATAGAAAGAATGGAAGATAATAGGGAAACAAAACTCGCTTACACTCAGGAAATAAATGACCGTAGACCCCGAGGTAGACCAAGAAGACGGTGAAGAGATAATATATATATATATATATATATATATATATATATATATATATATATATATATATATATATATATATATATATATATATATATATATATATATTCCTACAATCACTTGGAATCAACGACTGGCAAGAGAAGGCCAACCAGAGAGACGAATGGAGACGGATTGTATCTGCAGCAAAGAACCTCAATGGCTCGGAACGCTGAAGAAGAAGAAGAAGAAGAAGAAGAAGAAGAAGAAGAAGAAGAAGAAGAAGAAGAAGAAGAAGAAGAAGAAGAAGAAGAAGAAGAAGAAGAAGAAGAAGAAGAAGAAGAAGAAGAAGAAGAAGAAGAAGAAGAAGAAGAAGAAGAAGAAGAAGAAGAAGCACACCTTCAAGATGGAGTTCAGTGAGAAGCTAGTCTGAGACAGGACGAGTATATTGTCGGGCTTTTCGCCGTCGAGGTAGGTACAAGAATTTGGTCTCCAACTCCATGTACGATGTGCCCAGGAAACTAGGCGTAAGGGAAAAGCAAAAACTCGAACATTAAAACACTGGGCGAGGCTGCAGATAAGGTTTCGTGTTGGCGTTTGAACAATCAGAACGATTTATAAGTCGTATCGAAGAAATACGGTCCACGCCCTTGCGCGCACAAGGCGAGTCTACTCTAACATGTCTTCGCCTAAACAGAAGAGAAGAATATCTCATGTGAGATGCTGAAACCTTCACCGTATCAGAAAGCGAAGTGTGGGATAAGTGTACAAACTGTCGAGCGTCTCGAAAATGTAAGGCAGAATGCGAACGCACGGCAGGAGAAAGACTCCCACAGTCATGGCCCGGGTGAGGCCCACCCCTTGAGAGTTTAAGGAAAATAAGGGGCCTAAACATTCAGCGAAGGGGAACATTTCTGATGATCAGAAGCCTCCCGTTGTTCTTGCTTCAGGCGGAGGTTTCACCATAAGCGCCGTGACTCGTAGAGAAATCTGGTCATATATTTGACTGAGTCTGGACTTGTCGATCTTTAGCTACAGAAGACAATGGTAAATTTAGGGCGATCGAATCACTTCAAGTGGCGCCCGGTATATTTAAAGTTAAATGAGGTCATGTCTGATGCATGCAGTTGTGCTGCCAACAATGAATGTTTAATGTGCACTGTGTAAGTGAAAGCAGCACCCTCTCGAGGTGGAACTACAAGAAAGCATACTGGGAAATGTACAAGAATCGCACCAGCATACTGATTAGAAACCTGAACACTGAGAAAGACATAAATAAAGTAGTTGAAGAGTTTGGGAAATGCATACTACAGGCAGCGCGAGAAACAGTACCAAGAGGAGCCCGAAAACAATATAAACCCTACTGGAGTAGTGAACTGGGACAGTTGCATAATGATGTGGAAGTGTGTAGAAAGCAAGCAGAGGCCACACCCAGCCAAGAGCACCACAATAAATTCCAGCACGCAAAAGCCAAATTTCAAAGGGCCAAGCTGCAGGCTAGACGGAAAAGCTGGCAGGAGAAAACGGAGTCTCTGAACTTTGAAAGAGACACAAGGAAATTGTGGAAGCTAATAAAACAACTTAATGATGAGGGCACAGGGAGAAACTCAAAAATTGCACTACATAAAGATGGAAACATCTTAACAAGAAAGCAAGAGCTGACCATTTTGCAGACTCATTCGCAGAGGATAACAATATCAAAATTAGTCCAGAGAAACAACAAGAGATTCGAGAGAAACGACAACATACAGGACAGAAGGAAAAAGTACATGAGATTCTGGAGGCACCCATCACAATCAGCGAACTGGAGCTAGCCATATCAAAACTGAAAATGAGAAAGTCACCAGGAGCTGATGGTATCTCCAATGAAATGATCAGGAACCTAGGAACAGAGGCCAAAGCAAAGTTGTTGCAGATCTTCAATAACAGCTGGACCTTAGGCAGTGTTCCACAAGCCTGGAGAGAAGCAATCATGATACCCCTCCTAAAATCAGGGAATGATAGTTCCATTGCCTCTAGCTACAGACCAATTAGCCTCACCAGCTGTCTCTGCAAAATCATCAATCACAGACTGCAGTGGTACATTTAAAGTAAAAACATCCTTGTGCCACAGCAGGCTGGCTTTAGGCAGTGCTACTCTACGAAGATCAGACAACCTACCTCTCTCAAGAAATTGAGGATGCATTCTAAGAGAAGAAGCTGGTGCTTGCGGCATGGATAGATCTGAAGAAAGCCTTTGAAAGAAGGTCTGATCAAGAGCAAGAAAGTACTACTGCGTCACGGTGTTCCCCAGGTCGGAGTCTTGTCCCCCACACTTTTTCTAATCTTCATTAATGATCTTGTTGCTAATCTACCGCATGGAATTAAAGCGGCAATGTACGCCGATGACCTGGTTTTATGGAGCACAAATGAACATGCATTAGTGGCCAACAAATTGCTACAAAGAGCGGTAGATACATTTGCTGCATGGGCAAATAGATGGTGTGTCAGCATAAACACTGACAAGTGCAGCACAACCCTATTTACCCTCTCTCCAAAACAAAAGACAGGGACCATCCAGATAAATGGAACACCCCTAAGAGAAGATAAAGAACCAACATACCTTGGAGTAGCATTTGATGGGAGACTAACACGGAGAAAGCACATCAACAAAGCAGTAGCAAAAGCCAGAAGGAAAATAGCCATCCTGAGAAAGCTAGGTGGAACGAACAGACTTTATTTAACGAACAGACTTTATTTTCAAAGGGTAACAAATTGGGCACGCAGGCCCGTCTTACATTCGGCTCCCGCATGGGGAGCCAGTGGGAAAATACTTAGCAAAGTTTATCAACAGAGCATACGACCACACCTGGAATACGGGTCAACTGCGTGGTGTTCGGCATGAAAAACCGCACTACAAGAGCTGGACAAAGTGCAAAATCAAGCACTTAGAGTCACCACAGGAGGGATGAGATCAACCCCTATAGTGGAAATGGAGAAGATAGGGAGGACACAAGCACTGAGTGAGCGCAGAGATACGAAAACGTTAATACAAGCAGAAAAGTTCCTCAGCTTGCCAGGCCACCCTATGAAGAACAGATTTGAAAACCTAGCTATGGGGCGGTTGAAAAGAAGTGGTTTTATCCCTAGGCCAAACGACTCTGCAGAGAAACCACCGATCTGCCCACAGTTGGTATCCCCCTAACAACTATTCCAGAGCGAACTCCATGGAAAGATGAGCATAGACTACCATTTCAAATCCAGACAAAAGTGAGAGGAACATTTGACAAGGAAGAACAGAACAGTGTGCAGCGCAGAACAGCCACTCTCAGCTTCCTTGATGAAGAATACCCACAGGACCTCTGGATCCGAGTCTACACAGATGGGTCAGCACAAAATGCTGTTCGAAATGGAGGAGCAGGAGTGTACATAGAATACCCAAATAATACTAGGGACACAGCTAGAGTACCGACAGGAAAGTACTGCCATAACTACGATGCTGAAATTGAGGCAATCAAGATAGCAACAGAGAAATTACTAAATACCAGCAATGGTACACAACCTGTGGTGCTATTGACAGATGCAAAATCAGTACTCGAGGCGCTCCTGTCTGGGAAATTGCCAGTACTAAGGACACTACTTTCTGAACTTAGCAGTCAGCATAAGGTCACCATACAGTGGATACCATCCCACTGTGGAGTACCCGGAAACGACAGAGCTGATCAATTGGCTAAGGAAGGAGCCAAAGAAGAACAGCCTGATGTGCCCGTTACATACCACCAAAGAAAAGAATGATCAAATCAGTCAGAAAGCCACCAAAACCTGCTCAAGATGACTACCACGTTATGGACAGACCAGAACAAGTCATTATTCTGCGCCTCAGAACAGGGCACAATAGATTACGCAACCACATGTATAGAAAATTCAAGATTGGTGAAACAGCCATGTGCACATGTGGATTGGCGTCGCAGACAACAGAGCACATACTCCAAGACTGCCCAAAACAACATATCTAGGCAAACCTTCTGGCCTAGAGAGACGACAGTGGAAGATAAACTCTATGGATCGCTATGTGAACTGAAAAAGACAGTTCAATTCATACAAGAGACAGCATTGCAGTTATAGACATATTTCAAGCGAACGAAAGAAGAAGAATGTGCTCTGTGCTCAGGAAGCGAGTGTGTAAATGACGGTCTCGTTTCACGTGTGTAAGTGGCGGTCTCGTTTCACGTGCCCCGGGGCGCAGTGGGTAGTGGTGCTAGCACCATATTGTTACAGACCAATGGGCACTCTAGATGTGATGTAGTTAATATATCGCCGGCTGAATTTATGTCCATTAACATTTCCTGGTATCCATTTTAGGCTGCGTCAGCCTGGGAGCCCAGATCATTTTAACATCCGCTTTGATGCGATCATGAACCTGTGATCACCAGGTGGGCAGACAAGCGTACCAGCCACTGCGCTGCCGTGGCTTCCACTCAGTACAGATGTAAGTTAGCTACTGGTTGGGAGCATCCAAATAAAAAAACTGTGTGGCTTCCACTCAGTACAAATGTAATTTAGCTACTGATTGGGAGCATCCGAACAAGAAATCTGTGTGGCTTCCACTCAGTGCAGATGTAAGTTAGCTACAGGTTGGGAACATCCAAACCAGAAAACTGTGTGGCTTCCACTCAGTGCAGATGTAAGTTAGCTACAGGTTGGGAACATCAAAACCAGAAAACTGTGTGGCTTCCACTCAGTACAGATGTAAGTTAGCTACAGGTTGGGAACATCAAAACCAGAAAACTGTGTGGCTTCCACTCAGTACAGATGTAAGTTAGCTACAGGTTGGGAACATCCAAACCAGAAAACTGTGTGGCTTCCACTCAGTACAGATGTAAGTTAGCTACAGGTTGGGAACATCCAAACCAGAAAACTGTGTGGCTTCCACTCAGTACAGATGTAAGTTAGCTACAGGTTGGGAACATCCAAACCAGAAAACGGCTTCATGCGGCTTCATGGCCTCACAAGCAACATACATGTTGCTGTCTTTGTAGTGAAAACACTTCAATTGTGACCTATTGTCGGGGACTTGGGCATAAGTTGAGAACTCGGTCTTCACAATCTGCAGGGTTAAAAGGACATTCAATGAGGAATTTGAAACAGTTGTTATCGGAATACAGTAAAACGACAGGAACGCGAAGTATATAGAAATATTCATTGCTTAGATCAATGTAGCCTTTAGCAAGATGAAAAACATTCTGACCAATAAAAAGATGTCAATTGAAACGAGAAAAAGAGTGTTGAGGGGATACATAGAGCCTGTTCTTTTGTATGGATGTGAAACTTGGACAATGAGCAGTCAAGCTGAAAAGCATCTGATGGCTGCAGAAATGTGGTTTCTGAGGAAAATGCAAAGAATACCATGGACAGACAGAAAAACCAATGACCAAGTACTACAGGAGACAAATGAACATCGTAAACTGATTAGAGAAATTAGACGTAGACAGTCAAAATTTTTTGGACATGTTATGAGAAGAAATGGGTTGGAGAACTTAGTGACAACTGGCAAGATCGAGGGGAACAGACCAAGAGGAAGACCGAGAGGAAAATATCTGGATGGCTTGGCCACATGGCATGGACGAGACAGGAACACTGAGCTGATCCACGACACTGGTGATCGAGTGAAATGGCGAGTCATGACCGCCCACGCTTTCCGGCATGGCACATGATTGATTGATTGAGATCAATGAAATGCCATGAGTATTAACACTTTTAGAAGTAAGGGAGGGTGTAATTGGGGGGGGGGGGTGTCTCCATGGCGAAGTAGACAAGTTGTCTGCCTCGCGCTAGGAACGTCGTGTGATCGTTTTGGAGCTCGTCATTCGGCTACGAGTACAATTTTTTTTTTTTCGGAGACGCCTGGGTAAGTCAATTCTCT